>PVJL010003369.1:75933-159087 GCA_004026885.1 Lyroderma lyra
CTTAAAATTGTTAGAAAGGTAAATTTTTATATTTTTATTCTTTTTTTTTTTTTTTTTTTTTGGTATGTGGGTAGCTCTCTAGATGGGAGTCGAACCCAGGCCGCAGCACTGATAGCACCGGAGCCTTAAGCCACTACACCACCAGAGAACTCCCCTAAATTTTTATATTTTACCACAACTTTTTTTTCTTAAACAAGTATAGGAAGTGAAGCAACCATTGTGTGAATCTGTACAGTAATCACTTAGGTAATATGGCATCTTAAGACAAAGAGCATATATTTAATGAATATCTACTTAAAATGTGAAATCAGACCAATTATAAATATTGTGAAAACTCCCTACAAAAAAAAAAATGGGCAAAGGACTTAAACAAACATTTCCCCAAAGATGTACAAAGCACAAGAAAAGATGTTCAACAACTTTTATTTTATTTATTTGTTTGTTTGTTTGTTTGTTTTGTGTGTGGGTAGTTCCCTGGCCGGGAATCGAACCCAGGCCATAGCGCCGACAGTGCTAGCGCCGAAGCCCTAATCCACTACACCACCAGGGAACTCCCTCAACAACATTTACTCATTAGGGAAATGCAAAGCAAAATCAGGAGACAATACTTTTATCTACTAGGATGGCTGTAATTTTAAAAAGGTAAAAAATAAATGCTGAGTACAGAGAAATTAGAACCCTTAAAAACTGTTGATGAGAATGTAAAATGTAAAATCTTGTAGGCACTGCGGAAAACAGTTGGCAGTTCCTCAAAAAGTAGTATGTAAAATTATCATATGACTCAGCAATTCCATTCCTAGGTACATAGCCCTAAAGAATTGAAAACAGTTATTCAAACAAAAATTTGTACATCAACATACATAAAAGCACTATTGACGATAACCAAAAGGTGGAAACAACCAAAAATGTCCATCAACTGATGAATGGATAAATGTGGTCTATCCATACAATTGGAATGTTATTCGGCCATAAAAAGAAATAAAGTACCAGGGAGCAACAAAATGGCACTGTGAGAGGGACCTCTGAAAAACTCCACTGGAGATTACAACTAATTAAACATCTATTAGTATAACTCAACTAAGGACTCCCTACACAACGCACAATCACTGCTAAGAAACTCGCTCATCACATTAAAGTACCTGCAGGTGGGCAGAGGGGCAAACGAAAGAGGAAAAAAAGCAGGGGAAGTTCAGAGACTCCAGCCCAGCGTGGTCCTGGCCTGAAACTCTAATGCTGGGGAAGGGAGGAGGAAGAAAGCAGTGGGTGAGTGTTTCAGACTTCACTCAGTCCAGAGCGACTGAGGAAAGGAGGCCCAGAGGCAGGGCGGTGAAACACTGCAACCAGACCTCACTTTGGCCCTGAAGAGGGGCAGACTAGGCCTGAGAGATGAAGTGGCTCGACTTCCCTCCAGTTTCAAGAGGAGAAATGACAAGGGCGATGAGAAGCCACAGCAGAACCTCCCTCTGCCAGGAAGGAGAAAGAAAGAAGGGGGCTGTGTTCATGTTTCTAAGCCTACAACCAGCATGGTCTGAGAGCAGCATACAGAACTGACTCGAAGGCTCAGGGCAGAGTCCTCTGGGCAAACAGAGCACAGAAAGGCATAAATATGCTCATACTACCCTATTAACCCTGCAGCTCCAGAAAGAAAACAAAGGCCCAAACGCCTCTCCCCCACAAACCTCTGCCCACCCAGTATCAGCAGTGAACACCCAAGAAACTGCAGCAACAACTGTCAGGTTAAGGAGCAGAATATCTACAAACAGAGAGGCTGACAGAATGAGAAACCAGAGAAAGTAAAAGAGATGGGGACAAACAACTCATTGAAAACAGAACTCAAAACAATGAATATAAAAATGCTCAGGGAACTTAATGATAATTTCAACAGAAAGAGAGCAAGCATAAAGGAAGACATACAAACCATTACAAAGGACCAGGCAGAGATAAAGATTACATTAACTGAAATGAAGAATGCAATAAAAGAGGTCACCAGACTAGATGAAGCAGAAGCGCAAAGCAGTGATTTGCAAGAAAAGCCAGCAGAAAATACCCAGTCAGAACAACAAATAGGAAAAAGAATCCAAAACAAAAACAAAAACGAGAATGGTTTGCGATTCCTCTGAGACAACCTTAAGTGCAACAACATTTGCATTATGGGACTATGAAAAGAAAAAAACCAAGGGATCGAGAACATATTTGAAGAAATAATCACTGAAATTTTTCCTAACCTGGTGAAGGAATAGACATACAAGCCTAGGAAACACAGAAAGTCCCAAACAAGATGAATTCAAACAGGAACACAATGAAATACATCATAATTAAAATGGCAAAAGTTAAAGAAAAAGAGAAAATTCTAAAAGCAGTAAGAGAAAGGCAAGTAGTAACTTATAAGAGGACACCCACTCGACTCAGCTGATCTCTCACGAGAAACTTTGCAGGCCAGGAGGGAATGGCAGAAAATATTCAACAGATGAAAACCAAGGATCTATAAACAAGACTAATATATCCAGCAAGGCTAGCATTCAAAATTGAAGGATAGGGAGTTCCCTGATGGTGTAGCGGCTTAAGGCTTCGGCGCTGGCGCTGGCGGCGCTGTGGCCTGGGTTCGATTCCCAGTTGGGGAGCTACCCACATACCAAAAAAAAAAAAAATAAAAAAAAAAATTGAAGGATAAAGAGCTTCTCAGAAAGAAAAAGCTAAAGGAGTCCAACACCACCAAACCAGTAGTATAAAGAATGTTAGAGGGACTTCTTTAAGATGAGAGGAGGAATGGGAGAGTGGGTAAAATAAGGGAAAGGGATGGAGAAGTTTAGTGTGGTTGTTATAAGGCAATAATCATGGGGATATAGAATATAGCATGGGAATACAGTCAATAAGGTTACAGTAACTTTGTGTGGTGTCAGTTGGATAGTAAGATTTGTTGGGGTGATAACAGGAAAGCTGGAGGAGTGGATAAAAAGGAGAAGAAATCAACAAGTACAAATTCATAGTCACAGAATAATCACAGGGATGTAAAATGCAGCATAGGGAATATAGTCAACACCACTGTAAAACTATGTATGGTGTCAGAGGGGAACCAGATGTACTGGAATGAGGGTTTAGTAAGTTATATAAATGACTCTTCACTGTGCTGTACACCTGAAGCCATTATAATATTGTTATGTAAAATTTAATTTAAAAATATAAAGTCTTAAAAGAAAAAAAAAGAAATAAAATACTGATACATGCTACATGAGTGGACCTAGAAAAAAATTATGCTAAGTGAAAGCAGACACACAAACACCAAAGCAGACAAAAAAGGTCACATATTATATGATCCCATTAATATAAAATATCCAGAATAGGTAAATTCATGAGATAGAAACAGAGTAGTATTTTCCAGGGGCTATGGAGAAGAAGGAACTACTTAGTAAGTATGGAGTTTTTCCTTTTGAGATAATGATGTTTTAGAACTAGATAAATGTTATGATACATAATATTATGTACCAAATACCACCAAATTGCACTTTAAAATGGTTAATTTTATTATGTGAATTTTACCTAATTAAGAGGATACTAGAACAGAACTGATAACAACTTACGAAAAAAATTACCCAAGCATGTTATTTTACTACTTATTGCTTCCCAACTAAAACAAAATAACAGTGAAATATTTCTTTTTTGGAGGAGGGGGGTAGTTCCCTGGCTGGGAATTGAACCCAGGCCGCGGTGTTGAGAGCACTGAAGCCTAGCCACTACACCACCAGGGAACCCAGCATTTCTTAAATTGTCTTAAGATTAAGACACTTCTGACCTTTTTCTAAATCACAAATATTTCTTTAGAGAGGGAAGAGTGGTGTTATAGAAAGCTTTTTAGGCATAATTTACTCATGAACTTATTTACTCTAAAATCTAAGAGAGATATATATTTTTTTCTTTCTGTTATGCGTGTAGTTCCTGGCTGGGAATCGAACCCAGGCCGCAGCGGTGACAGCGCTGAAGCCTTAAGCCACTACACCACCAGGGAACTCCCTAAGAGATATTTTTTAAAAGCTGGATGAGGTGGTTCTTCTAATTTAGTCACCATGAGTAAAAAGGATGATACCCAGAAAGAACTATCACAAGTCACTTCATAGCTATGGTATCACAAGACTTTTACACCTAAAAAGTGTAATACAAAATTTCCATTGGTTATTTCTCACTATCACTTTTCTAAGAGTTTCAAATGGGCTAAATGACTTGCCCTGTTACCCACTATAAAGACCATTTCCCCTCTAACGGTTATTTCTCCTTGCTGTCACCTCGGATTAAAACTTTTCTCCTTTATCTCTTGGTTTTCAGATATTATTAGCTATTTCTTCAAGAGGCTTTAATGGTAGAGATACTGAACTTGATATCCTGTGTCTACCACTTACCTGCAGTGTGAACTTAGAAGATAACCTTCCCTTCTTTGCCTCATTACCTGATCTGTGAAATGGAAATAATAACCACACCTTAGTGGCTTGCTGTGAAAATGAAATGTAGTAATGTATCCAAAGCATTTAGCATACGACCCATTACATAAACATTCAATAAACTGCCATCACTATTATTATAAATATTCTGTTTTCACTATATTTCCCTAGAATGGGCCCTCACTGTCACTAGATTATGTCTGTACCTCAACTGGCTTCCTTCATTCCTATCTTTTAATAGTCCAAAGACACTACACATCAAAAATCACATTTACCCTCATTACATACAGATATTTCCTGTTACACCCCAGCATAAAAAACCTTTAATGGGGGTTCCCCAGTGATGTAGTGGCTTAGGCTTCGGCACGCTCAACGCCACAGCCTGGGTTCGATTCCCAGCCAGGGAACCACCAAAAACACTAACAAAAAAAACTTTAATGGGTCCTTACTTATCAAATCTAACTTTCTCTGCCTGACTTAAATTATCCTCTATTAACTGCTATTGTAAAACTTTAGTGTATTTCAGAATCACCTGGTATGCCTGTTAAACAGACTGTTGGACCACTCCTCTAATGCATCTAACTAGACTACCTCCAAGTTTTCATTTCAGTAAGTCTGAAAGAGAGCCTCAAAATATGCATTTGTAATAAATTTCCAGGTGATTTTGCTTGAGGAACCACATTCTGAGTACTGCTCCAAAATGACCCCATTCTGCCTCCTTAAGCTTCTTTGTCCCTGCTCCCTAACCAGCACGTACTGCTGTGACTGGATTAGCCTTTTCACAGGCTGTGCCCAATTCTCCCTCCCTGATTATTTTTGCTGTCCCCAAACACTTTCTTGCCTACCCAAATCATACCCATCCTTTAAGGCTGTGGTTCTCAACACTGCCTGCACATTACAATCACCTGAGAAAGCTTTCAAAAACTATGAATGCTCCACCTCTCAGGTTCTGATTCAACAGATCCTGGGAAAAGTTTCCCCAAGTGACTAATGAACAGCCAGAGCTGCAGTCCACCACTTTGCCTTCAATCTCCTTCCCATCAAGATTATGAACACTCACTGAATTTTCTCCCCTCTAAATTTCTATAGTGTTCCCAGATTACAGCACCAAATTGCACTTAGTTACATAACAGATTCTAATTCTCTGTACCTTTCAAGTCTTATTTCTCCAACTTAGTTGATGATTGTTATCTTCAATTTCTACATTCCTACAGCACTAGTATCATGATGAATCATAGCTCGGTGGTTATTTCTTCATTGACTGTGGATTCAAAATAGAATTCAGAGCTTTAAAATATTTCCAATCTAACCAATTCAGGAAACTATACTCCCTCTCTTTAAATACAGTTCTGCAACAAATTAATTTTGTTATGGCGAGTCATTTAACTCCTTCCTGCCCCAATAAATAATTTGATACTAATGTATCAAAATGCTATGAAGAATAAAATTAATTAGCATCATAAATGGCTTCACAGTTGCTTCCTTAAAGCAAATGGTCTTTTCTAAATCAATTAAGGTTGTTTCAAAACAGTAAAAGAGAATCAAAGCACCCATATTTAAAGATGCCAAAGATCTGAATAGTTCTATGATTTGTTTTCTCAACAGATGTGCATCTTTCAAGCCCTGAATTCATGAGATGCATATTAAATTAATCTGTACTTTAAGTTTTTAAATAACACTCCACTCTAGTTTTATAAATCTACCACTACATAAAGCAGCATTCCATTGTTGCTTTATGACATTAAATATTAACAAATTATCTCTGCTGTGAAAAAAATACATTAAGATTCATTTTAATGCAGCCAAGTATGTGGTTGCTAAATATAGAATATAGTATCTTCATTGTTTTTTAGTTGACTGATTTCTATCTAGAATGTGAAAAATAAATTTGATCTTTTCCTTTTTTTTTTTTTAATGTGGGTAGTTCCCTGGCTGGGAATCGAACCCAGGCCACAGCACTGACGGTGCGGAAGCATAAGCCACTACACCACCAGGGAACTCCATAAATAATTTGATCTTAACTAAAGATCTAGTGACACATGGCATTTAAAGAAAAACAACTTACTCAACACTTCAGAAATCGACTGGGAAATTCAACCAAATATTTAAATTCTAATATTGTAGTGGTTTAAAAGTCCAATTAAATTTCCTGGAAAATTGACTTCTTATAAAATCATGTCTTCATTAGAACCAATTAGTGTATTATATCATAAATAGGATTGAACTGGGAGTCAGGAGACCTGAATTCCTATCTGACTCATTAGCTAGACAATCTTGAGCAAATCACTTAGCACTTAAGTAGTCTCAGCTATAAAATGAAAGAGTCTAACTAGACCACCTCCAAGTTTTCTTTTAGCTTTATGATTCCATAATCTCAGAAACTCAAGAAACAAGCATTAACCAGATGGATCCCATTAAAGACAAAGTGAGCTTATGTATTAATTGATTTGGAGAGCCATCTATCTCTGGAAAACCTAAGTATAATACTTTCACACATAATGTTCCTTATGCCTGTTGTTATTTAGGTGAAAAAGAAAATAAAATCCACCAAACATGAAGTTATTAAACAATTTTTACATCATACCCTAGAAGACCAGAATATGTGCATGTTGCAACATCAATTAAGGTTAAGATATTGTGGAATGCAAAGGGTATCCTAGAAGTCCAGGACAAGACAGTTGTAAAGCCAACTGAAAGAGGATTCTAGCTAACAATTACTACTTAGGCAATCTAAGAAACAGTGTCTCTGAGTCAGAATTGGAAATAATCAGGCAACTGTAGCAGTACTCATGTACTCTTCCTACTCAATCTTTGCCTTTCAGGTAGTCGTCAACAAGTGTAATAAGAAGCAAACACTGAAGAGGGCCACCAGGAAATCTGTATAGCTGAAACTCTGTGCGACATTAAATGCAAGTGGCAAAGGACCTTAACTTTAAGTGATGGTTCAAAAATTCTGGATTTAGATCTCCCTTACCTGCAATTGTCATATGGCTAGTACCACATTTAGCTCACACTTCCTAGTGCCTAATTAGATATCACAAGCAAAGAATTAGTTTCTTTAAAAAATTTTGCAGATTTGGGATGGGAGGGAAGAATAAAGTGGCAGAGGGCTGAGGATTTTTAAGGCATGATATTATGATAGATAAATGTTATTATACATTTTTCCAATCCCACATAATGTATAATACAAAGAATTAACCTTAATAAATTAAATTATGAACTTTGGGTGATTATGATGTGTCAGTGTAGGTTCATCAATTGTTGTCCCACTCTGGTGGCGATGTTGATAATGGTAGAGGCTATGCGTGTGTAGGCACAGAGGCTTTACGAAAATCTCTGTATCTTCCTCTCAATTCTGCTGTGAATCCAAAACTGTTTCCCAAAAATGTATTTTTAAAGAAAATACATTAACATTTTCAGAATAGAAAATTTATTTGATAAAAGATTTGTATCCAAAATATGCAAAGAACACTTAAAACTCAATAATAATAAAAACAAACAATCCAATTTAATAATGGGCAAAAGATCTGAACAGACATCTCACTAAAGATATACAGATGGCAAATAAGCATATAAAAAGGTGCTCAACACTGTATGCCATTAGGGAATTGTAAATTAAAACACCTATTAGAATGGCTAAAATACAAAAATCTGGTAATACCAAAATTGGCAAGGATGCAGAGCAACAGGAATGCTCATTCATTGCTGATGGGAAGCAATTTGACAGTTTCTTACAAAATTAAACATAGTCTTACTATAAGATCCAGCAATCATGTTCCCAGCTATTTACCCAAAGGAGCTGAAAGCATGTCTACAGAAAAACTTGCACCCACATGTTTATAGCAGCTTTATTCATAATCATCTCAAAAATGGAAGCAGCCAAGATATCCTTCAATAGGGGAAGGGATAACCTGTGTGGTTATCCCCATATAATGGAAAATTATTTTACAATAAGAGGAAATGAGCTATCAAGTCACAAAAAGAGGAGTTCCCTGGTGGTGTAGTGGCTAGGCTTCAGCGCTGTCAACACTGTGGCCTGGGTTCGATTCCCAGCCAGGGAACTACCCACATATTTTTTTTAAAAGTCACAAAAGACACGGAGGAAGCTTAAATACATATTGCTAAGTGAAAGAAACCAGTCTAAGAAGGCTACATAGTATATAAGTCCAACTACATGAAATTTTCAAAAAGGCAAAACTATAGAGACAGTAAAAAGGTCAGTGCTTTGCCAGGGATTTTCTGGGGGAAGGAGAGGAGGGCTGAATAGGTAAAACACAGAAGATTTTTTAGGGTGGTAAAACTCTTCTGTATGAAATTATAATGTAAGTACGTGCTGTTATGCTTTTGTTAAAATCCACAGAACAGGGGGTTCCCTGGTGGTGTAGTGGCTAGGCTTCGGAGCTCTCAACGCCATAGCCTGGGCTCAATTCCCAGCCAGGGAACTACCCAAAAAATAAAAAATAAAATAAAACCCAGGAGTTCCCTGATGGTGTAGTGGCTTAAGGCTTCGGCGCTGGCACTGTCAGTGCTGTGGCCTGGGTTCGATTCCCAGCCAGGGAGCTACCCACATACCAAAAAGCAAAAAAATAGAATAAAATAAAATCCACAGAACTATACAACATAAAGAATGAACCTTAATAAAAACCATGGATTATAAATAGTTTATGTATCAATATTGGCAATATTGGTTCATTAATTATAACTAATATACCACACTAATGCAAGATGTTAATAATAGGGGAAATGGGTACAGAATTATATGGACACAAGAGATATGAAACTATCTGCTCAATTATTCCATAAATCTAAAACTGTTTAAAAAAGTCTTTTTTTTTTTTTTTCTTGGTATGTGGGTAGTTCCCTGGCCGGGAACCAAACCCAGGCCGCAGCGCTGACAGCGCCAGCGATGAAGCCTTAAGCCACTACACCACCAGGGAACTCACAATGTGATATTCTGATGGAGACATCAAACTGTAGCATTTCGGGAGTTCCCTGGTGGTGTAGTGGCTTAAGGCTTCCGTCGCTGGCGCTGTCAGCACTGCGGCCTGGGTTTGGTTCCCGGCCAGGGAACTATCCACACACACACACACACACACACACACACACACACAAAACCCCAACAAAAAACAACAAACTGTAGCATTTTGACAGGCTTACCCACCACCCAGAGGTGTTGTACAAAAGTCCTCTTAGAAGGCAAAGGCAATGGCGACCTGTTCACTCAGCTTCTCTGGTCAACAGAAAATTCAAGAGTATATCCCTCTCCTGAGTATGTCAATGCCTCCATTGTGATGAGTAAGTGATTATTGAAAAACAATTCCCAACCTGATGCCCCAGCCCATCATAACTACACTACCCACTAAGTGCTTCTGGGTAACTAATAAAGACGATAGCAGTGTGGCGGCAGTCCATCTGTTTTCCTACATCACCACTCCTGCTGCAAACTAAGTTTGGCTCTCTTCTCTCCAGATGGCTCTCTCTCAGGCCATTTCTGGGATACCACACTAGTTCTACTTACAAGTTCTCAAAAGATGCCTGGATCTTTCTGGTCCATGTTAAGTGCCAACAACTATAACCTGAACACACTTAGGTCTTTTCCAGCTCAGTAAACCCAAAACCCTGACCTCGGAATTTATTAAGATCCAATTGAAAAGTGACAAGTATATGCCCTATGAACTGTATGGTACAATTTAGATGAAAACTATACCAACAGGCATAAAGTAAAGCAAAGCACACTACCGAAAGAGTAAGCTTAAGTGGATTTATCACTAATAAAAAAATCCTCAGCAGAAGGTTTTCTTCTGGTTGTGACATCAAAGGGAGAAAAAGATTTATTTTGACATTAGGGGGTGAACTTATTATACAACAAGTTGACAATGCACTGTAGAATTGTATGCCTGAAACCTATGTAATCCTTGCTAACAGATGTCACCCCAATAAGTCTAACAATAAAAATGAATTTAAAAAAATTAAAGGAAAAAAAAAAAGATTTCTTCTGTTATCTCCATAATCCATTTTTTAGCAACTTCCACCAAGAGTGGAATATGGTAAGCACTAATAAGAATGGTTTATTAAGTAAAGGAAGACAAAGATACATGAAGCTACCTAACATTCACATAGTCTAAAATAATTACTTTTAACCAATGTCTGTGATGTGTGCAACTCAATATAAAATGCAAGTTCTTTTGGTTATATGTTTACTGATATAGCTGAAATTATATAACCTAAATCTGAGGATTTTTATTTTTGAAAAATAATCTGATGAATTCAAATCCACAAACATGAAAGGGTAAGGGAATAAGGAATCTGAAACAGATGGCATCTCTCTAATTTTCTTTCCTGAGTCCATCTTGAACAGAATCCCAATGTCAAAATCTAATTTAGCTCTCCAACTAAGTAATCTACAAAACTGAAAATGGTAATTTTGAAGTAAATTCATTCTTTTTTTTCCTCCCAGATCCTCAAGTTTTTATGTTAGACAGAAATCAGTACCGTTAGATGTTTAAAAAACTATCATTCCACAAATTCTAAAGTTCTTTGATGAAACTCTATTTCCACTTACCTGAATCCAATGAAGCAGTTTCTATCCAGAGTGGTAATATTAAAATCTCTCTTATGATATCAGCCTGTTTTTCTGGATACAAGCATCATTTATCCTTATTAGAGACCATATCTATCTCCAAAATGAAATACACTTTAAAATAGAAACAAGCTCTAGAATAATATTCATTTGGTTTGAGTAAAGCACTGTCTGGCATTTTTAAGACATTTCCACAGTAACTCTTCCACTCCTGATTTGGCAACACCAATAAAACTAACTGTACTTTATTCATTATTTGATTCTAGTACATGGTACATAAGCCTTCTCAATCTTTCCTAAACTTTCTGAGATCATCCAAGGATGAATACTACAGGAAAGTTTAGTCATTTTTAGATTTCCTGACAAGCAAATTCCATAACTGACAACTGCAAAGATCCACAGAACAAGCCACATACTTTGAGTGGAAAAGGTCATTGAGAAAAGTCGCTATTGTTGCCTACAATTTAGATAGATCTTCTTATACTAATAAATGGTTTGTTAAAGTTTTATGAGAAGATGGGGAAAATGGGGGCTTCCAAATACCTTTACCAAAACAAGATAATATGACCTCAAATTTAAGATATGAAGGATGATGAAAAAAATGATCCAGTAAAACACAGCTAAAAGCTTATAGATACAGTAAAGACTTCACACTCTCAAAAAAGCCACTTAGAAAGTTGAATAACCTTACAAAAAAATTACAACTGTAGCAAAAACATAATTTCAACTTAAAAATAGTATACTTTATTAATTTTAAATATATCTATCCAGGGAGTTCCCTGGTGGTGTAGTGGCTTAAGGCTTCATTGCTGGCACTGTCAGCGCTGCAGCCTAGGTTCGATTCCCAGCCAAGGAACTATCCACATACAAAAAACAAAACAAACAAACAAAAAAAAAACACAAAAATAAACATATCTATCCATTTATCAACGTGCTAATATTTAATTTTTGCTTATTATGTAGCTGCAGTGCTCAAAAAAATTCAAAATACCTTTTCCACCTCCAGGAACATGCAATATATAGTTGAAGACTTTTATCAGAGTTTTCATTTAAAAAAAAGTTCATACCTGTTTAAAAGATAAAGACATGGGGAAAAAAATATTTGAAATTCTCTCAAAATTATGCAAAATCTATAAACCTCTCTAAAAAGTGATACTGAATTAGAAACTATTCCCAATTTTCACACACAAAAATACTATTATTACAGGGAGTTCCCTGGAGGTGTAGTGGCTAGGCTTCGGCACTGTCAACACTGAGTCCTGGGTTTGATTCCCAGCCAGGGAACTACTCACATTAAAAAAAAACAAACAAACAAAAAAAACAAACAAAAAAAAACCCTATTATTACAGCAGTTATTTGATTTTTATCCTTTAAGTATAAAGTATATTTAAAAATTACTATTTATAAGTTACATGAAAAAGCAAACTATATTAGCTAAAAATCTAACATACAATAAGTTATATATAAATATCACTTAAAACTACTACAAAACAAATGAATTATAGACTTCTTGCCTTTCAGATTTATGTCTATATTCTCACCATGAATGATTTAAAGGCAAAAATTCATTCCATTTTCATTTATTTTACAGAATAGTATACTTATAATTTTGTATATTTTGCTAATAGTTTAAATCTAATTAAGATGAATCATGCTATTGGTGTTGATTTTAATCTTAAAATTACAACTACTTTCTATTTTATGCCCCAATTTTAATTATTTTCAGTGACATGTGATGTTAATTAAAATTTGCATAATTACTATTAAAATGTTTTTTATATCAATCCATACTATACATATCACAAATCTGAAAAAAACCTTTGAAACATTATTGGTCATTTCAATAAATGCACAAGTTCTGCTTTATTTTTAAGAGTTTTAAGAAACTGCTGATAAGTGAATTTCATGCTACTTAGGATCAATTTTTATAAACCACTGAAAGTCCTGTTGAATATATATGTTTTGGAATACTATTATTCAATTCCCTTCCTATCTCAAACCTCATTTCACAAAACTGGGCTACCTTGACTGTTTAAGATTAATGATAATTCATTCATCTTTCAATTAAAAGTTGCTTCCCTTTAAAGTGGGCTGTTATTAAAATATATTAACCCCCTTAACAATCCTGGTAAAATTTTTAACTCATTTTACTTATGAAGAAAATTAATCTCTGGTAGGTTACATGACTTGCCCAAGGTCAACAACTAGCCAGTGGCAGTCTGGGTTCAATTCCAGATTTACCTCCCTCAAAGCCAATACTTCCACCTGAGCACAATTACTTTATCTCCTTAAAAGATTAAGAGACAGGCTCCAAAGAGGACAATCTTGTCTGTCCGAACAAATCTACTCTGAGACATCCATCACCACACAGTACCTACAATTCAGTCATTGACAGAAATATAAATGAAGAGGATCTTTCTGCTTCATTTCAACTAGGGCAGGCTTATTGGCAGGTAAAAAAGGGGTTGGAAAGGCTTGCCTCAACACGTCTCCCATAGACTTTTGTATCTATACGGTTCCCCTTAGTCCATTTTTTTTGTAACACGCATATCTACCAAACAAATCTATGACAAACTAGTCGACAGTTGGGTGCATTTTAGAATTGCACTTTTCCAAAATAGTTTATAGTAGATTTAATATCAAACTCTAAGACTGTTGAATATGCCCTTCTGGTACTTCCCAAACATCTTAAGTATCATGTAGAGACAACAAACCTACTTGCACCCTTTCTTTTACGCTGTGGAGCCTGCCCACTTGGGGGGTACCGCTACTGTAGGACGCTGGAGCGAAAGCAGTAAAGGAAGAAATGGGAGAAGAGTACGGAAGTTGGGTGGAGGGAGGTCTCCTTACCCACTCTACTGCCCTAGCTCCACCAAGGGCGGCTCCCCACGGTGCCCAGCCAACTCACAACCCCCACAACCCACGAATCCGGGCTCTGTCCCAGTGGGGTGGGCGGGGAAGCAGGCAATGGAAGTACTGGATTGCCCCAACCACCCCGCCGAGGTCCATGTTCTCCTTTGGGCCCCGGCGGATGCTCCCCCTTTCAGAGCGAGCCGTCCAGGTGGCAAACTCCCCGTTCACACCGGTTGAAGTCTTCTGCATCCGGGAGGGCGCCTCCCGCAACCTTCACCCGGCCACTCGAAACTCTCCGCCCGGGGTGTCCGCCAGCCCCTACACTCCACCCCCGCAACCTTCCACAAAAACACACACCGGCCTGCGCCCCACCCAGGATCTCGGCGTCCCCCTCCCCGAGACAGCGAAGGGCTCCCCACAGACACACACATATCCTCTGGCTCCAGTCTCCCGGACCCCGTCGAAGCTGGAGCGAGTACCTGGTCTAGCCGTGCTCAGGAAATCATAAGGCGCGGGCGCGGTCCCCTTCCAGAGGCACCGAGCGCTTCTCTACCACCCGCAGCGGTGGCTTCTCTCTTTCCCAGGAACGGGAGGGAGGAGAGATGTGGGAGGGGAGGGCTAAGACGAGGAGCCTAAGGGTTGCAGGAGCCGAACCGGAACCACTAGCACTGGCCCCACCCTCGGCCTGGCGCAGAGCACGCGAGCAGCCTGGATAGGACAAACTTAAAGCAGGCAGCGAGAAATGGACACCACCACTTCCGGGTCATCCCTCCACCGCCACACCTTAGCAACCGCGTGGAGTTGCTAAGCGGAAGTGCCTTCAAAGACAACCACCCCCATCTCTTCTGGGACTAACAGGAGGTAGCTGGGAGTTTGTGCTCCTCTTTGGCAACACCCTTTTACCTTCACCTCTAGGTCTCAGACCGAGCCTACACTTCGCAGCCAAACACAAAGTCCAACCTGCTCTTCCCGTCAGCTGTACTGTCTCCCAACCCTCAGCCACTAAATACACCTGCTCCCTCCCGCCCTGAATCTCAGGCCGACCCACTGGCTCCTCCTGTCTCTCTGGTCCCTCGTGGGAGTACTTTCTGTTGGTTTAGCAAGCATCTCCCTCTTGTGGCTTTTCAGTTGTGTTTCAACTGGATTTTTAAAATCTTTAATGTTATGGAAGCTTTTACATGCACTTCGTTCTCCATTGACAGCCCCTGACGCGGAATGGTGAGAAAAGTTTTGTCTTCACCCATCTTTTGTAAGGTTGGTACATATTTCTGTATGATCTAGAAATAACCTAGTTAAATGGAAGGGGAAAACAGATTCGCTGTAAATCGAGTAGAGTGTTTTTAATCCTTAAAAGAAAAAGCCAAAGGAAGCCTGTAATCAAGCTTGGGGAGGAGAATGAAATTTAATCCTCCACTCAGAAAAAAACTTTCATACTAACACTGTGGACAAGAAAAACCTCATTTACTGTGTCAGGGTGATCTGGGCTTTGAAAATATTGGGAAAACTAGTTGGGGTAGAAGCAAGCAATATAACTAATCCTCTTAAGAAAAATGACCTGTATCATTATGACAGTTAAATATTCAGAGAAATGTAGTTGGGCATTAAGAGAAAAATGAGTAAAAATCTTGGCTTGACTTCCTATCTTGAATAGGTCTGCTTAAAAGCAGTAATGCTTGAGTAGTTCCTGACTTTGTTCTCTATGGTATGGAAGTGAATGTACTTGCAACTACTGGCTCTAATTTTATTGGTCATGATAACCTCTTAGTCACCAGTATTGGACTGTTGACCACTTCAGCTGGTGCAGAGGAAATGAGCTTTGCTAACTAAAAGAAACAGCAGATCTGTTGGTTTCTTATACACGTGGGCCATTTAATTGATTACCCTAGTCAGTTCAGCAAAACCTTTAGGAAATCACTTCAGATTCACATGTTAGTAGGTTAGTAAGCCTAAAACATTTCAAACCCTTCCCGTGGACATGTATATATATGCAAGTACACACACACACACACACACACACACACACACACACACACTTCAAATGGAATCTGAGCAATCTGGTAATTAATTACTCTTTAAAAAACCCTGGGGAGTTCTCTGGTGGTGTAGTGGCTTAGGGCCGAGGCCTGGGTTCGATTCCCGGTCAGGGAACTACCCACATACAAAAAAATAATAATAATAAATAAATAAAACGTTTAAAAAACCCTGGCTGTACTCCCTCCCAACCCCCAGCCACTATATACACCTTCCTGCCACCCTGAATCTGACAAAACAGAGATAGGTATTTCAGTTGCCAATACTTTTAAAAATAATTTTTTTAATTAGAAAATAAAACTATGAGCCCAATAAACAAAGACTTATTTAAAACTCTAGTGGACTTAAATTTAAATGTCTCTAGAAATTTTAAAACATGATTATGGCAGATGTGTTCTATACAAAGAAATGTTTCTTGGGTAAAATTAATAGTTACGATTAAATGTGGTAGTTTAAGCCAATATAGAAATGCAAATTATATGCATCATCCATTTTTCCCACTGCCTGAAAAAATACAACTTAACCAGTATTCATTTAGATCCTCTCTTCTTAGTTTTATTAAGTCATTTTTGTATATATGAATAACTAGCTTAACTCCTAAATGGTCACATGACCTATATAATTGTATCATTTTCAATGTACTCAAATTGTTCGGAGACTTCTAAAGTTGTTGTGCACAATCCATACAACTAGCTATGTGGATTTAATTACACTCTTAGGATTTTGTGACCAGTATTAGAGGAATCCATAGTCTTTTTTTTTTTTTTTTTTTTTATGTGGGTAGTTTCCTAGCCACTACCACCAGGGAACTCTCCTGGAATCCATATTCTTAATATGAACCATAACTAAGACAGTGCTCTCAGATCTAGGCTAGATCTCAAAAAGCCTTCCAAATCAGTATAGTACCTTCATCCTGTCAAGCTTGTCCAACCTGCTGCCTGCGGGCCACAAGCAGCCCAGGATGGCTTTCAATGCAGCCCAACAGAAATATGTAAACTTTCTTAAAACGGTATGAGACTTGTTTTGCTATCTTTTTTTTTTTAAGCTCATCAGCTATTGTTAGTGTATTTTATGTGTGGTCCAAGACAATTCTTCTTCCAGTGTGGCTCAGGGAAGCCAAAAGATTGGACACCCCTGTGTGTAGATGAATTTGACCTCCAGCCTTTTTTCCCAGTTCTTAAAAGTTTTATTTTTTACAAATGATTGCCATTTGTAATCATTTAAGAAAGAATTAGGGTATTTAATGTTTATTTGAGGGAAACAACTTTGTTACTCAATAATTAATATTTAAATATTCCTGGAGTAATTAATATCAAAATATTCTTAGAGTTCCACTGGCATCTTCAATTATAAGATACTGAAACTAGAGTCTAACAATGAATACTTGGGATCAGTTAAAAGAAATGCAGCCAAATTTTTCATTTATGTACCTAACCAGTATGCAGCACAAAAGATTCAGTCTCTTACACAAGGGACTTAGAGAAACTCATTTAGGATACATGTGTCATAAACTATAGACATAAACAATGACTTTATCAACCATTTAAACCCTCAGCACCAAATTGCCTTATTTTCCTAAGACAGTCATCTAAATATTTTCAACAGAATGAATGTTTAACCTTAGCAGGAGGCTAAACATCTTTAAATACTTGAAATTTGTCATGTGTAAAGAATAACTTAGGACAGAACCAAGAATAGGAAGAGGGGAGTTAGAATAATAATTCAAATTTTTAACTCACAGTATTTTTCACAATTGGAGTTGCCAACCAAAAAGCAGTCCCCCTAATAAACAGCTGTAATTGGGGTTTGACAAGATGTCTTCTAACAGTCCTCCGAGTTTTGAGTCAATGAAAAATCACTCCAACTTCCATTTGCTATCCTCATAGGTAAAAGGAACAATTAGAACAGTGTTGGTTGGACCAAGGCCAAGCTGAACCTTCAGTTTTTCCAAAAATGAATTAGCCTAAAGGATTCTAAATAAAGTAAGATTTGTAAGCCATGTATATGTACTCATACGTATGTGAAAGGTTCAGTTTAGGCTTTATTTTCTGCTTTTTAAAAAATGATAAGCATTTGTCATAAATAACTTTTGAACACATTTTATAATTTTGACTGTAGTATTGCCCTTTCTTTGTGAAACTAATACCTATCTACGATCCTCACAATGTACTAGCATTCAAAAATTCCAGAAAAGGAGCATGCGCAGAGTGCAAGTGCGGTGCGTGGTGGATGCCGTGTTTAATTCCAGGGGTGGTGGGGCTGGCAGGTTGGGCCAAGAGAGAGGCAGGCCAGTGGTGGTTACAGAACTCCTGTTCAGGACAAAAGGCACTGAAGCCTGACTATCCGTTGGTAAAGGAGCCTATAGACACTTTCGATCTAGGCAGCACTGATATCTAAGGAACTGGCCCCCTAGTCAAAAATCATAGAAATCATTTTAAACTATTGTTACAACTACAGAAATGATACAACACACGTGCCTTGAAATTTTTAAAAGAAATAAACCTAGTATAGGGATGATGTATAAAGTATAGAGCACTATTCTACATAGTTGGCCGTTAAATAAAAAAAAAAAAAAATCCAGAAAAGTAGTTTTAATCTTTTTGTTTGACCAGAAATTTCACACTATCATTAATAATTTGAATAATCCATTCAAAGAAAAAAATCAGATTAACTTTTTGAAGGATACAAAATTATGAACTTAGTTTAAGTATATATAAATTTTATTTTGTTAACATACTTTTTTTTCTTTTTTTTTTTTTTTTTTTTGGTATGTGGGTAGTTCCCTGACTGGGAATCGAACCCAGGCCGCGGCGTTGAGAGCTCCAAAGCCTAGCCACTACACCACCAGGGAACGCCTAAATTTTATTTTTTAATTTAATTTCAATGGAAACAGGGAGCCTCTACTTCCCTTATGTTTAGAAGAGGATAAATTGCCAATCTACATTTTATTTATTTATTTTTTGGGGGGGGATGTGGGTAGTTTCCTAGCTGGGAATCCAACCCAGGCCACATCATTGACAGCACCCGCGCCAAAGCCTTAAGCCACTACACCATCAGGGAACTCCCTCAATCTACATTTTCAAAAAGCTTTGAAAAGGAAACAGATTATATGGGATCTCTGACTAATAAAAGTGAGACAACAACAAATGTATATTTGAAAAAACTGGTTTGTTCATTTTTTTTTAGAAACAATTACATATCAAAATTAGACTTCATTGGACACACCAGCAAAAAGTTTCTCTCCTTTAGTGAAAAGTAACAAATCAGGTTTCAGATTTATCAAAATTTGATTTTAATAGAGTTGATTTGAGGTTCTCCTTAATAAGAAGCCTAATTATCAAAGAAGTACTTAGGATAAAACCCTACTTGCAATTTAGTAACATTCTGTTTAATATCCACCTCTAAAAGACAAAGCAAAAAATAATATACAGTCATCAGGACTCAGGTTGGAAGTTAATAAAATCAGGTAATGCACTGATTGTTGTTTGGAAGAAATAAAATAGAAGTATCTAGTAGATTATAATCTTAAGCAACACACAAATGGATATAGTCTATTGTGTAAATAAGTATTCATTTATTAAAAACAAACTTCAGAAAAATATGCCTGTTAAAACATGGTTAATTTTGACAGTGAGCAAAAAGTCTGATAAGGAAGCAAGAATTACCATTACTAAGTAATATTATACCTACCTCTTCAATTATACCCCTGGTTACCTTGGAAAAATATAATGGTATTTTTAGACACAGCTCTGGGTTTATGACATAATTTGCCTTTCATGTTTTATTGATTTTCCAACTCTAAATGTATAGGCCCAGAGGGTATATTTTATGATGTTGAATCAAGTGCATATTCTAGGAAAATTCCTCTTTTTTTTTTTTTTTTGGCTTTTTGGTATGTGGGCAGCTCCCCGACTGGGAATCGAACCCAGGCCGCAGCGCTGACAGCACCAGCGCTGAAGCCTTAAGCCGCTACACCATCAGGGAACTCCCGAAAATTCCTCTTTTAATGTAGTCTAGGAAATCTTCCCATGTGATTCTATGCTAGTATTTTATCTTTTGTTGATTTTAGAAGCTTTATCCAACATTTAAACTTTCAGTAACAAATTGCCTTATATTTTTCTAAGATAGCCATCCAAATTTTTCAACATTTCATCTTTGGCCCCCCCTTTTTTGTACTTCCTAATCCCTTCATCTTTCTCATCCATCCCCCCCAAGCCCCCTCCCGTCTAGCAACCATCAGTTTGTTCTCTGTATCTGAGTGTCTGTTCTGTTTGTTTGTTCTATTCTTTAGATTCCACATACAAGTGAGATCATATGGTATTTGTCTTTATCAGTTTGACTTATTTCACTTAGCAAAGTAGCCTTTAGGTCCATCCATGTTCTTGCAAATGGTAAGATTTTATTCCTTTTTATGGCAGAATAATATTCTATTGTGTAAATATACCACAGTTTCTTGATCCATTTGTGTATTGATGGGCATTTTGGTTGTTTTTTGGCCCCTATGCTTAAAAAAGATATAGATTCAGTTTAATTAATATTGATTTTTTTAATGTGCTGCAATCTGATTTTTAAAGCAAATAAAAGGAACAAAAACATGGCACCATTCCAAAAATCTAATCCCAATAAAAATGGCAGCAGTACAAAGATCTAAGCAAATCTCAAATACAGCAGATTTGTAATTAGAATATCACCCAATGATTTGTTTTTAGCAAGAAGAAGCTTAATAACTGGTGAAAGAAACCAAATACTGAATTATATCGAATACTAAGGTAAGTAACCATAATTAATCTTATAAATTTTCCAGTATCATAACTACTTCTTTTGAATAACTATGAAACCCTCATTTTTTAAATTAAATATCTATTCAACAAATCTAATTGGAACAAATACATTTTTGCAAATTTATATTCTAGAATACCAGAGTAAACAGGAAACATTATTCAAGGATGAATAAGAAGGTTCTATTCTTTTTCATCATCTGTATGATCAGGTGGCAAAGGACATACTCTGTGGAAAGAACAGAGAACTTCAGTAGTCAATATCAACTGCTTATGAAAACAAAACAAAAAATTACAAACATATAAATGAGGAACATTAACAGTGTAGTGACTCTGGTCAAGTGACTAGAATGAGAAAATTAAACTCTGCTAATTTACAAACACCTACAAATTCCAAGTACTAGAACAACAAAATTTTTAACAATTTGCCTGTTATTTTGCTGAATCAGTGTTTCTTCTTTAGGGTTGTTGCAATTTTTATTAAAAAGGGAATCTCTATTTATATAGTGGGGAGGTTCCCTGGTGGTGTAGTGGCTAGGCTTTGGCGCTCTCAACGCAACCGCCTGGGTTCAATTCCCAGCCAAGGAACTACCCAAGAGGAAAAAAAACAAAAACAAAAAAAACCCCAAAACCAAATGTATCCTTCATACCTCTCTATTTCTATAGCATTTTCTTTCAGCATGTTAAGTGGATGATAAAAGTGGAGTATAATCTTTCAGCAAGAACTTTGTGATAATAAAAAGCAAAATCATTAACAATCTACTTGAGCAGAGAAAACAGCAAGTTGTCATATTTGACTGTATACCCTTTTGGACTATGCGACTGTATTACCTAATAACAAATTGTTTAGGGTGACATATGGTAGTTCTAACTTCTGAAAAATAATTTACATTATGCCAAAGTCATTTATACTCATTACAGTTTTTTTATAGAGAAAAAAATCAATTAAAAACTTAACAAGAAATCAAAAAAAAATTTTTAGAGCTAATGAAAATTTGTGAGATCTTTTTAAAAATAATAAGTTTTCAAATTAGATCCTGTTAAGACTGAATGGTCATAGAGCTAGGTAGTGAAAGAAGGAAGCTTAAATGAAGGTATTCTGACTTGGTATGACTCACCTATTAGACTACTGAGAAATCTTCATTGTATTTTCCTGGAAATTAAATCAAGTTAACAACACCATCATGAACTAAACTTCCTTTTTACAAGGATCTGATTTGCATTAGGTATCATGGTTCTGTTCAAGGTTTTAAGTAGGTAGTCTTTCTGACTCTCCCCCATGCAACTGAGGGAGTTTACCCTGCCTTTGTGAGAAAAATAAAGCCACAGGAGTACCCATATTTCAGATAACGAATTAGGGATTTAATAGCAGAAGTCCTTCTGATAAACTGATACTTCACTATTTACTATGAATAGTTAAGCTATTGCTTTACTATCAATAAAGGGGTAATTACAACTCTCCTAAACAAAGACCAATCTAAGAAAGGGGCTAAAGGAATAATATAAACTTTTTTTTTTTTTTTTGCTTTTTGGTATGTGGGTAGCTCCCTGACTGGGAATTGAACCCAGGCCGCAGCGCTGACAGCGCCAACACCGAAGCCTTAAGCCACTACACCATCAGGGAACTCCCATAAACTTTTGATTATACTATGGATCAAAGTTCTTTATGAGAACGTATGTGTAATCTTTCTCCAGGTGATGGAAAGCCTGTAATAAAGGTTTTATTGCTATGATGATCAATAGCATAGCCATATTTGGCTATATTGCCATATATTTTTTTCCTTAATGAAATTCACAAATAAATAAATACTTTTCAAAAAAAGGAACTCATAAAAAATTTAAAAGGATTATAATATATTTTAGAGCTGATATTGACTATTACCTTGTTCATATTAGAATGAGAAAGAACAAGGAAGAATGTCCCAGACAATGAGTGAACTAGAAGAGAAATTATAGGATCATGGAAACAGTCTATTAAAAGACTCTATCTAGAAATGTTATTGCTTTGGTTGTTGTTGTTTTTGTTTTTGAAAATACTTACAGAAAGAGCACAAAAGAGTTGTGAATTTAATGCAGGCAAGTTCCCAGTCTTCAATTCCCAAATACCTAATACACATTACCTTTGCCCCCTTCATAAATTTGCCTTTTAATTTCAAGACCTGTCAAATACACCTTCAAATCAGATAAATTTTTAAGTTGTAAAAATTATTCAACATATGCAGAAATAAAGAGCAGTACTTTAAGACTGACTGATGTCAATGCACTTCTAATCTTTGGAATCAGTTTAAATGATCCAAGTTTACTAAATGAATCTGGTACTCTTGTTGGATGGGAATCTGTGGTAGGAAATACCTGTATTTTCTTTGACTTTTAAGTGAATATGCAAGAATTATTCATGTTTGGATGTATAGTAGATTCCAGTCCATCACTGCCCTGGCACATGTCAATTACTACATAAAATCAAATACCATACGAAATACAAAGCCCCATAGGAAAGAGTTAAGTTCCCAAGAGAATAGTAAATATTTAACAATGTAAAACTTTATGTAGTGTATCAGCATTACATTAGGACTGCTGAAATACAAAGGATTTACAGTA
The DNA here is from genome assembly GCA_004026885.1 of Lyroderma lyra. Taxonomy (NCBI): domain Eukaryota; kingdom Metazoa; phylum Chordata; class Mammalia; order Chiroptera; family Megadermatidae; genus Lyroderma; species Lyroderma lyra. The sequence goes on from PVJL010003369.1 coordinate 99,204, forward strand.
ACACCTCGTGGTTCCTTCTAATGTGCATATAAATGGAATCATGGAAGCTTTTTATATTACCTAATCATTTTATTGCCTTCTAGATTTAATGAACCAAAGTGAATCTACATTCCACGGGTCATCCTTTTTCTCTAGATCAAGGTGAAATTATTTTTATTTTCAAGGGAAGGTTTTAGTGTCTATACTTCTTAAGCTGCATTTTATCACATCATTAATTTTTAATGTTGTCTTTCTCTTCATTCTTGTACACAAAACTCCAGCAGATTTAATATTGGCATTCATTACATAGTCAAACCTTCAGCTGTTTTTTAAACCAGTCGAATGTGAGATTCAACATTTTTGTTAGTAGATAAGTAATTAGTAGATTTGATTAAGACCTGTTTTTTCCTTGAACACTGGACTTCAAGATGCCATATGGATTGATTGGGCTTTAGAATATAGGTTGGTAAACTATAGATGTTACTTGGCCCAAGTCTCTTAAAGGTAAAGACATAGATGGGTAAATAAGACTAAGAAGACTGACTGTTAACTGCAGGGCACATTTGGATATTGTGGTTTCAGGATGATCTAGCACGTTGGACAAAGGAACATGTGAATAAATCTGCATGGGTAGAAGCAGTGCCCGAAGCAGCAGCCCCAGACTGAGCCCGGCCACCACGCCCCTACCCATGCTGGTCACTGTACCTTTGATCAGGCCCCACTCTTGGTGCGCTGGAGGATCATGGGCTCCTATATGGTGCACGGGAGGTAACTATTAGGATCTTAAATCAGGGGGCATTATAATGGCAGTGATGCAGCACTACCTGCCCACCCACAATCACAACTGCCCCACCTCCAGTCAAATAATTTGTTTTCAAAACAAAATATTTCAAAGTTGTTTAGAGCACCTGGATCCTGTCATTTATAAATCTATACTTTATTTTATTTATTTATTCATTTTAATATGTGGGTAGTTCTCTGGCTGGGAATCGAACCCAGGCCGCAGCATTGACAGTGCTGAAGCCTAGCCACTACACCACCAGGGAACTCCTGAATCTATACTTTAAAAAGCAAGTTTCCATTGTCTTTTTTAACAAGTGGCATATTTTTTATCTGATTCTTAAAAGTGTGTTTGTTGTTGAAAATTGGTAGCACTGAGTGAGTATGAGAAGAGGTTTTTACCAGAGAAGATCTCTATTGATATTTGGTATATTTTCATTCAGAATTATTGATATTTGGTATATTTTATACAGATACTTGGTATAACTATATACATGTCTTTTACACAGCAAATAAAGCTTGTACTTTTTCATCCACAATTTTTGCTTACCACTTATCATGAGCATTTTCCTCACATTACAAGCTTAAAAAACATGAGTTAATCTCCCTAAAAAGTTTGGACACTGAATTCTGTATGTGTGCAGTTTTATCTGCACCTTGTTTTGAAGTATTCTTATGTATTTATAGCGAAGTTGTAAAGAAAACACCATGGAGTTAGTTTTGGTTGTTTCTATGTGATGGGGTTTTCTGTATTTTCCAACTTTTCTACATTGGTTAAATATTTCTTGAGGAGGTTGAACTAGTAGTTTTTTGAGGGGCAGGGTTAATGGAATTTAAAAGTAAATAAACCAACATGGAAATTACTTTTTAAAAAAAAGACACAGAAAATAGTAAATAAGAATAAAGACACGAAGTTCATGGTTAATACTGTATTATAGCACTTATCTTAGTGGGAATTGATCCTCTTTAAGTGACTAGAAGGAGAAAAAATAATAACTTTTCATTGACGTTTGAAATTTGGGAGTAACTTTAAATAAACACAGTTTTAAAAACTCTCTCTGGTCTGTATTTTCTTAACTTCTCAAGGAGAAATTTTAAAGTTACTCAATATCCTTTGTGTTTTATTTTCAAGAATATAAATATTTTCTTTACATTCTAAATATAAAAACTTACTTTCTCTTTGTTTTTCCTAAGCCACTGCTTCCTGCTGCTTCAGGAATCTGATTCTCTTTTTCAGAATCTTTAGGGGACAAACTGAAGAATTCTCCAATTCCTTTTTGCCACTTGGGAATTGGGCGCACACAAACTGGATTCCCTCCTGCATATTTATTTTCAGCTATAAAATATAAACAGATGGAACTAAATAAGAACTAAAAATACAACAGCCATTACTTTAAACTTAATTTTTAAACATCAAATCTAAAGGGTATTAAACTGTATTACATCATCTTAAAATAAAGAACTACAAAATGTGACAAAATAAGACTGGATTTAGTCAATAGTACATTATACAGTATTATAATGTGTAATAATACTTTATTATAGTTATCATTTAGCTTAGAAAAACACCATTAATGGAATTTTTAAAACTAGAAAATATTTTTCATATTTTGTCCACAAGCAGAGCTATTCAAATAGTCTTATATATTGTTATACTAAAGTTTGACAGTTTTTCCTATATAAGGTAGCACTATGTAGTATAAACTGCCAGATTTTTATTTGGTAAGATCATTTAGTTAAAACACATATAGAAAGCTAAGCAAGTAGTGTACAGCAAAGTGAAAGTTTCCACATAAATAGGTTCCATTTCTCAAAACACTTGGTTCCTTTTCAGATCATAAGGTAAATCCAATTCCTTATTTTAAAACTGTAATGTAAAGGAAAAATTGAGGGAAAACTCCTGCCCTTTTTATAATGATTAAAATACCAAGAGGAGCAAATTATTAAGTTACTACATACATCTTTGTTTTAGACACATTTGTCACAAATTCTCACTGTTAACTAAAACATATAAAAGTATTTCCATATATACTGTCTGAAGTTCTATTGCTATACTTTTTTAAAAGTACAAATGGCCTTTAAAAAAATAGTGATCCTTTGGTTCATAATTATCCTGAAGCAAACTTACGAGAATGTTTTCACTCCTAGAAAGTGCATAGCAGCAACAGATAGTTCAGCACAGAATTCAAACCCAGCTCTGCAGTAGTTGTGTGACCTTTGCTGAGGAATGTAAGCAGAATTTAAATTTCCTCATCTTTAAAAATCAAGGAGTTCCCTGGTGGTGTAGTGACTTAAGGCTGGCGCTGTCAGATTCCCCGGCCAGGGAACTACCCACAAACAAAACAAAACAAAACTGATAAAAGTCTTTAAGAGTGCTCCCTTGTATGCTCTTAACTAGATCTTGTGGAATTAATCTTCCTTATTGTTCAGTTTCCTACTGAAAGGAATGAGACACCAGATGGCTCAGTATTTTCTCAACCTCTCTTTGCACAGGAGCAGTGTGAAGCTATTTCCCTGGCCAGGTTTTCACTACTATATCCTAAAGGCAGTATCAGGAACTGCTAAATTGGAAAACACATACACCACACTCAGAAAATAATAACAAAATAAAAGAAGGAAGGAAGGAAAGCAGGGAGGGAGGAAGGGAAACATGCAGAAACGAAAACAAAAAACATTTACACTAAGAAGACAAGGTGATTAGTACTGTCATCTATCGTCCTAATTCTTAAATCTAGTAAAGGGACACAGCCTCTTACAAGAAAAAGCCATTTGTCAATATTAAATATAAAAATACAAAAAAAAATAGATTTGAAGATAAACTGTGTCCGTCCCTAACCCCGAGGCTACAAATTCATTTCCATGCCACCCCCATCTCTATACCCCAGCTCGCCAAGAGGTCAAAGTCCCCTCATATCAGAGGGCAAGGAAGAAATTCAGGCGTGAGGATCTCAGACAAATAAAGTCCATGATGGGTCAGCGGACTCGCAGGACAAGATAACTGTGGTGCCAGGCTTGATCCCCTTTTGATTGTTAGGGTTCCTCCAGGAGCTTGCAGGGGCGCTTTTTACCTTTCCTCGACGAAGGAGACGTGGAGTTAGTGGCAGAGGTAGAGGGACCAAACACCTTCCTTGGAGCTCGGGAAGCTACCACTGCGGGGAGAGGCAAAGGAGGGCGTTCAGAAGAGGGCCATAGGGTCCCGACACTGAGTCTCACAGTCATGTTTTCACTACAGTCCCCGACCCAGCCGCTTAGAGTGGAGAGCCCCGCGATTCAGAACAGCAGGATAACCCTCCCCTGCTCCCACCGCTTCTTCCTTCTGGTTAAAGGGCCGGGCCACTGCTTCCGGCCTGGCTGGACCAGTTTGGCTCACAGGGCCGTGGGGAGCTCCAGCCTCCCCCTCCCGCAGCCAGGCTCTCCGGAGCACCCACTGCCCTCCACTGTTGTGCTCGCCTGCCTCACCTTTTCTGTATGTGCCTGGGACACTGCCTGCTTTAGTCCGCACCATGTTCAAACACGAGGAATGGAGAACAACTGGTTTTCCAGCCGAGGGTATTTCACGAGACAAGAACCCGAAAACCAAAATCCCGCCACAGTTTATATGGGTCTCTTTCCCGCGCGCTCCGCTACTCTCCCAGGCCGCCGCTCCTATTGGTTCCGCGATATCCCCCCGCAACCAATCGCCAGTGTCGGGTAATGACAGCAGCGAGGCTTAGAGCAGTGCTGACCCGTCCATCAACTCCCAGAAGCTTATGATTCGTACCTGCCCCCCTGGGCGGTCCTGGGGCACTTTCCTGGGGTGCCCTGTGTGTGGGTGCTAAAATTTTGAACTAGGGAAATGAGCCTGCTTAGAAAAGGAAACCCAGCAAGGCCAGATAATTCACCATTTCTTCAAAAGTTACCACAGGATTAAAACCATGATTGACTCCTGGGAATAAAACCTGAAACGAAGTGGACTTTTTCATGCAAATCAAAGAGAACTTCCCTGTAATACTTCAGGCAGGAACTCCCTCCACAGCATCCCTAACTAAAACAATTCTACAGAATGGGAGAAAAGAAAGCTAGTACAATTTATTTACAGGGTTTTCTACGTTTTTAGGATAGTGTGAAACTAAAGAAAAACTGAGTGAACTGCATATAGATACACACATAAAAGAAAAATTAATAAAACGTCCTCCTGACACCTGTATAGTCTCAGAGTTGTTAAAAATATGCCAGATGTGCTAAGGGTTCAAACGTGCACACAGCTCCTACTCTAGAATAGGAGCTCATAACTATTTTCTATCCCTACGTCTCTCTTTTAATTACTCAAAATATCCCTGGGGAATGATTTTCACCCTCTGAATATCATGCATAAAACATCAGATGAGCTTGCCTTGGTATTTTGTTAAATGCTCAACTGAAAGGCAACACTGAAAATGTAAGCATGGCATTGATTCTCTTCAATTATGCTTGAAGTTTCTGGAACTTTTAAGTACTTTAACATAATTGACTACTTTGTGTTTTAGAATTAAAGAATCTAGACAACAGGTAAAATTAACATGATAATAGCAGGAAATGTATTGAAAATTACTTGTAGCTTGTCTAAACCTTGGTGTCTAAGATTAGAGCCACATTCCTATCAGAAAAATCAATAACCCCTAGGGTATATTCCTTTTTTCTTTGTCATTAATGCCCCTCTCAATACACAGTCGTTCTTCAATGCACATGATTTCCTTTTCAGTTAAAGTTAGCTTTCTACAAAAGCCTGAATTACTTAACTTGAACTCATATCCCAGATTCCTGCAGAATTAGAATTTGCTGGTTTTTTCTCCTAGTCCATGCCAAGTAAATTGCTACAAGAATTGCAAATATACCTTTGCACACAAAGGCAATCTACATATCACTAAGCTCTGTTTGTATGTTTGTCTTTTTAATAGCAATTATGATAGGGAAGGACACATGTTAGAGTAAAAATATTAGAAAAAGACAATGATGCCTAGTAAAAAATCTTAAATGCTGCTATGAGGAAGTACTTCTCCTTTACAGTTAAATAAAACACAGAGTTATGCGGTGTGCATCAGAAAATTTCAAAGGCCTAGGGCATTAAGAAAAACTGTGGTATGTATGAATAAAACTTCTGCCTATGTACAAAAGAATATCATTAAGTTATGTTAAGTAGGTGTACTTGCTTTGCTCGGGTAGAAATGCATTTTAATAAATGCTGATTGCATTTATTACCAACTAGAGATTGCTATCCTTAACATGCCTTTGAGAAAAGAACACTTTTATTCTTGAGGACCTAGTAATTTCATTATAATATGTATGATACACTAACTTTTATTATACATAAAAAACGTGAAGTCATAGTCTGTCTTCAAGAAGTTAACATTTTAGTTGTAGGGCTAAACGGATATAGAACAGGTAAACTATCTGGATAAGTTATAATGGTATTAAATGTAGAAGATTTTTATGAAGTAACAAAATTTGTACCCATTATTAATGAACATTCAGAGTATTTTTAAGTTGGAAAATCACATATTTTCCAAATTCATAACAAAGACAGTGTAAAGTGTCTAAACAATGTAAATCAATACTTACGTGACTGGTTTGTCAATAAAAACAGCATAAAAAGGTGAAACAACGTCCAGTTAATACAATTACTTAGTTTAAATAGCCTAATGAGAATGAAGAACATATAAATGTAGCACAAAGCCAGCCAATTAAATTTATTGATTAAAATACATCAGAAGACATGAATTTTGCTCTTCAGAAAAGTCTGCCTAAATTTTCCCCAATCCGCTGTCCCGCTGGAGTAGGGAGTAGTAAAAGACCTTTAAATCGGTGATCTTGAGCTGAAGTATTATATATACCTTAAACTTCTTAAAAATCAATAGAGAATTCATAGAGACGGTCTTTAAAGTCACATCCCAGCCCTGTTTTATTAAAGTTTTGTTTTCTTCCCTCTCGAGCTTGCTGAGTTGTCTTGGCCCTCCTGGAAAAGACCTGGCTCAAAAAAACTGAATAGAAAGGTTTTAGCAGAGTGAATCTTGTACGAGACTACAGCGAGGCGGGGGTGGTATTAAAAAAAAAAACATTATCACCAGAGCAAATAAATGCTTACAGCGCTTTACTCTAGCTTCCAAGTACTATTTTAAATGTTTTACGTAAAACCAGACAAATTAAAAGCTAGCGCCTCAGGTTACGGGTTATCGTTTTGTTTTTTTCCTAAACTGTAGTTTTTATAGGTATTTGTACTGTCTTTTCAGCAGAACTTCCAGTTTTCGAGTCCTACATCTGACAATGCGGAAGAATTACGCGCAGAAGCTCTGATACAAGTGTAAACACTTCAGAAAGAGGGAAGTAGGAGGAGCTGGTACAGGTAGAAAGAATCTGTGCTTCGGGGCGGTGCAGGCTGGCGGAACCCGCGCGAGCGAGGTCGGTGTTGTGAAGGGGACTAGTCCGTGCAGGACTCGAGGCTTTTTCAACCTATCTGGTTCCGGCTAGGGAAAATGGCGGTGGCAGGGGCCGCGTCCCGGGAGCTCCTGGTGGGCTGGTGTACCCACCAGTTGCGAAAAACTTTCGGCCTGGATGTCAGCGAGGAGATCATACAGTGAGCACGGTTCGGGGCCGAGGCAAGAGGACCTCTGGGATGTGCACTAGCTAAGCGAACTGGGAATGGGGAGTACTGAAAAGTTGATGAGAATGAAGAAATGTGATAAAAGCGCTGCTGTTGATCTTTAGGCGCCGAATTTTGACCTCCGGCTTTATAGTTTTTAGTTCCTAGAGTAGGATGTCAGGCTCCACAATCAACCGGTGGGACCTTTTTTCCCTAGGAAAACGCCAAATTCCTGATAATTAGAACTTGTAAGACTGTTCCGGGAGCCAGTTTCCGTATAGATTCTGGAGAGAAAGGGCAAACACTTTGTCTTTCCCGAAATCCCTTCTTCGGAACATTTAGTTTGCCCAGTCTGGGTTGTGTTTAATAGTACCTGAAATTTAAATGGGGATGACGTTGTACAGTGCAGATACAGCAGTCCCAAGTTCTATTTTCTTCTACCAGTTTTGGAATCTTGAGCAACTCAATTTCCCTTTCTGTACCTTATTTTCCTCATCTATAAATTAAATAATCAGTAGAGCTTATCTTTAATACTTTATGATTCTTATTAAATGAAGATGGTGACATGATTTAATATCTGCTTTCAGTTGATTTGTTTAAGAAATGTTAGGAGTTCCCTGGTGGTGTTGTGGCTTAGGCTTCGGCGCTGTCAACGCTGCAGCCTGGGTTCGATTCCCAGCCAGAAAACTACCAACATAATTTAAAAAAAAAAAAGGAAAGAAAGAAATGTTTGTTGGGCTACTACATACCAGTTGCTGGGACATCAAAGACAATTGCAACAATTGAGTTCAGCTTGGTTCATGAATCTTGCATGAAGTGGGAAAAGTGCAGGGTGTTAAGGGAGTACGTAGTAAAAGGATTCTTTATTAAACTTTGAGAAACTCGAAGGTTTACTGTAAAGGGATAACTTTCACCTGATAAAGGATGGACAGATGGGGGCACAATGTTCAAGAGGAGGGAAAAACTTTCACAAAAATTGATCTTATTCAAGGAATATGAACATGTTTCTTGATTTAATTCCTTGTTGATGCTGCAACTTGAATTGCAATTCTAGGACTTTTGTAGAAAGTAAGGTGAGTTTCTGAGTTTGGGAGAAAATAAGACTTGTTGGCAAAGACAGAGTTAAAAGAGCCTATTTTAAACTGTTTATTTTTTGAACACTGGAATAGACTATCAAAAAAACCCAGCCAAAATCGTGTGGCTCGACCTTATCCTTGTTGAAAGGCAAGATCAGGATAAGTAGTTTTTCAAACATTTTTTTAAGCAGTAGATTGCTGTCAAATGAAATAATAAGACTTTACAATATACCAAACAGAAAAAAGTTACTCAGTTAAAAAAAAGATTGAGGCTATTTCTGATAAGTTTGGATTAGTGCAGTCTTCTCAGTCTCAGAATCCAATTATGTTTTGACTGCTTTCACAGTATCAGGAAATTTTTCTTTCTTATAGATGTGCTTTAACAGCTTATTTTGCAGCCTTAGCTTTTCCTTCACTAAACTTATTCACACTCTTGGAAGAGGAGTGATCAGAAAATTCTCTTTCAAAGTTGAAGCATTAAGTCTGGCTAAACACTGCTTGCTTTTTTAAAAATTTATAAATGTAAGTTAGAAATGAATTGTTCAAAACTTAAGCACTAAAACTACCTACAATCTAATTCTATTTGAACACTTACTAAGTTTTTACTAATTATTGTACAACAGGCTGTGTTACCATGATGAAAGCATTTGCTGTGTAAATATGCTGTGCCTTGCCTGGTATTTGAGGTAATTATACAGGTGTACTGTAGTAGTCTGGTAACTTGAACAATTTGATGTGAGTGGCCTGAATTTTTAAAAAAAAGGCAGCACAGAGCTCTTGCCTTCCTAATCAATGACACATTTATGAGACATTAAGATATGTACACAGAGTTAGCAAAATAAATTTTGTTCCACAGTGTATTAGTTCATGTTTTGGTTGACTCTACTTCAATAAGATTTGGTATATAACACATTTGGGTGTACGTAATTCCTTCATCATATATTTTTTTAATTTTAATTTTAAATTTTTTGGTGGGGGGTGGTAGTTCACTGGCTGGGAATTGAACCCAGGCCACAGTGTTGAGAGCACCGAAGCCTAGCCACTACACCACCAGGGAACCCGTAATTTTTATTTTTTTCATTATATTTTTTAAACAGTTAAAATGATACTTATTCATATGTTTGTGGAGCTCTTTGAATACTTCCCTTGATGTTCCTTGCAGCTCTGTGAGTTCCTGATAGCAATTAACTTTTTCATGGGGGCTGGTAAGTTTGGGGATGAAGTTGATTAAACTATAAAAGTCCTCAAAAACAATTGCCTTCTTTTTAAATCTATGATGGATTAGAATATGCTCTTTTTTTTTTTTACAGTGATCTTTGTCAAATTTTATTTATCTACAACAATGTTTGACAAATATTTTAGGTAAACTTTGTTTTCCTATTTTTTTATTGTTAGATTTATTGGGGTGACATTGATCAGTAAAAATATATTGGTTCTAGGTACACAAATCTACATTACATCCTCTAGAATATGCTCTTAATGAGGCCCCAAAACACAGGTATGTTCACCTATATCTATAACTCTGTAAATCCACCACCATATTACGAAAAGAACACAGTACATACATATGCTACCAACAATGAGACAAGTGCATGATGTTTTAAAGGATATATAGCATTATTAATTTTTCTTATATCCCATGTCAATGTGTCTGAATTGCAGTTTCTTCAGATCTTATGATGCTTTCATGATCCAATATCTTAATTTAAAAGTAAATTTTTCACTCTTTTCTCTAATGATGTGACATATTCACGGTAGAAAACTAAAAGAATCAAAAAAGGATAAAGAAAGACACTAAAATTACCATAATACCACAACCCAGAGAGAACCATCATTTCTCTTTTAGTGTTTTTTTTTAATGCATATTGTAGTACATTTTCAAAACATTCATTGTAAGGGGAAAAAGAAAATAAGAATAAACCAAAACTCTATTTAATCACACACTCAGTGATAATCATTTTGTGTATAACTTTCTAGCCTTTTTCTACACATAAGTATATGGATATACACATTCCTTTTATAGCAATTAGGATCATATGCTATACATTCAATCCTGTTATTTCACTTCCTATTAGATGAGAGCATTTCCTCAGGTCAATAGTGACTATTCAAAAATTTCACTTTTAGTGATGACAGATTACAACTTTTAAAGTCTAAAAACTTAAGTTCATTTGCCCCTTCTCCATCAATAGATGTTTTAAGTAGCTCCCAGTTTTTCACTAATACAAATAGCGATGCACTTAACATTTTTGCAAAAATTTTCCTGTGTCTCTTATTTCATATAGAGTTCTATAAAGGGAATTATTGGATTTTTTGGGGAGGAGGAGGGTAGCTCCCTGGCTGGGAATTGAACCCAGGCCATGGTGTTGAGAACTTCAAAGCCTAGCCATTATACCACCAGGGAACCCCTGGATTTTTAAAGATTATTTTTAAGGCATTTCAAATATACTGGCTGATTGATTTCTATGAAAGTTATGCTGACTTGTTCTCCCATCCCATTGCACTTTTAGGAGCCCTTTATAACATTTCCTTAAATACAGACATACCTCGGAGATATTGTGGGTTCAGTTCCAGACCACTGTAATAAAGCGAGTATCTCAATAAAGCGAGTCATGATCTTACTGGTGGAGGGTCTTGCTTTCCATTTGTTAAAAACGTAACACCTATGAAGCACAATAAACTGAAGCGTACCTGTAGATCTGCTTATTCAGACGTGATACTAATCTTGATTTATAATTTTTAAGAATGTTAAATCAATAACTGGTTAGATTGTTGTATACATATTTTTAGCAAAAATGAAGAGAAAGTTTAGGTTTAGCCATATAGACATTAATCTGTATTGTTCCTAGGAAAATATAATGAGTACAGGTATGTAATTACAGAAAGCATTCCTCCAACTGTACTTCAATAAAAATAAAAAAAAGTATTCAAGCCTATCCTTAAAATATTGATTTGATTCTAGAAATACAAGAAGGTTATATGAAGGTTAAATTGTGAACTGCTGGGGTCAGGGTCTTTGTCTTAATCAAATTTATATTCCTAAAATGTAGCATAGAACTTGGCTTAAAGTAACCATTCTAATGGATAATTAGTGGTTTTTACTACAATGATTTCTATTATGATTATTGAAAGACATATTGTAAGCTAGCCTTGTTTCATCAACTTATATCTTTGCTTCCTGAGGTATGTTTTTTCAATTGAAAATGCTGAAGAGATACGAGAATATGTTACTGACCTCCTTCAGGGAAATGAGGGCAAAAAAGGTCAATTCATAGAAGATCTTATAAACAAGTGGCAAAAGAATGATCAGGAATTGATTTCTGATGCTCTGCAACATTCCTTCAAAAAAGATGGTAAGTTTAGTTAATATAATTAAGTAAAAGTTGAAATATTAGTAAATGGCCTGGTGTTTAGGACCTGGTATTTTCTGTCACTGTGTTTCCTCACAGCTAACTTAAGCAGAAGAATGTGTGTGTGTGTGTGTGTGTGTGTGTGTGTGTGCACATACATATTTTTAGTTCAGTTCTTCTCAATCTAATGAATATTGTTTTATTTCATATTTCTTTAACTTAGTAAATGTGACAAAATACTGTTTGCATATACAAATGTGGTTTCAGAATAATTTGAAAATTTTACACATGAATTAAAGAAACAGTTTTCAGTTATACACATACTTGAAGGTAAATGTTGACCAATTGTAGTATGGATAACATTTAAAAATAACAATTTAGTTAAAAGGTACAAAAAATGAGCATCAAACTAAATAAGTCAGTACTATTACACAATCTAAAATATCAGAATTTAACTTCTTAATTTGAGCCAGTAGTCTTTATCATTAACTACAGTTTTGAAGATGCTTGTTTAAATTTAATTCTGGTTTGAGAGGAAAAGATAATTTAAAAACCTACCTGACTTCATATCTTGACTAATTATTAAGCATCACCTTCTTTTTATTAGGTATTAGTTCACCAATAATCCTACTATTATCCATCTATTTATGTACATATATATTGTTTTTTTCTTCTTGAAGAAATTTTAGAGGGGCAGAGATCAGGAGACCAGTTAAAGAGGAGTAGGCGGAAAGGGAGAAACAGACAGGAAGTTCCTGCATTTGCTGAACCTGATACAGCCATAGAGGTCAAAACACCTTTTGATTTGGCCAAGGTAAGTGCTTATAGGATGAAGTTTTTTCCGGCTATATGGAAAAGAAGAAATGACTGATACATTTCAGAGAGAAAAGAGTAGAAATCGGTCTAGAATGACAATTTTTCAACAAAAGTATGGATTTTATGAAGAGAAAGTGATAATTACTTTTCATATGTAGTTTTTTTGATGACCTTATTATTATTTGCTTAGAGATGAGATTGAGATATGATATATACATACATATGATGAAATATTTAATGAAATGTACCAGGGCTTCAATTTCAACAGTTTTTATGGGTATATATTAAAAGAACACAGAATTCTAATGGTTATTGAGAGTGTTCCTATTTTGGGCTATTCACCACCACCACCACTATCCTCATCATCTACCTTTTAAAGCTCTTTTTGTATCTCTCCTGGCAATCAAAAGAGTGCTGTGAGGTAAGCAGAAATATTTATAATCCAGACCAGCTAAATTTTCCAATAGGAGAGGATAGTTAATTATGCTAAGATAGAAGAGTAGTGATAAAAAATTTTGAATGTGATTATCATGAAATGTTAATTTAAAGCAAAAATAGAGACTTTTATCAGTTAGAATAAAATAAACACAAACCATCACAAGCAAAAGAAAAATCAAAAAGATGTTTAACCTTACTAGTAATTAAGGTAACCAATGTCACCCTTATTGCCTGGGACTTTCCCAGTTTTAGCACTGAAATTCCTGTATTCTGGGATTCCCTTATGTTTTGGTCAAACCAGGATAATTGTTTACTAGTAATCAATTAAGTATACATTAAATCCTTGAAATTTTGCCTATCAAATAAGCAAAGATTTTAAAAATAGAATACTCAGTGATGATGAAGTATTAAAACAGAAATCTGTCATTACTGGTGGTAGTGTAAATTGGTTTAAGCTTTCTGAGGGACAGCATACATCAAGAGCTGTGGAAATGTTTATATATTTTTGACTTATTAATATCTTAAAAATCTAACCTGAGAAAGTGATCAGAAATATAAGAAATGTATGTCCTATACAATGTTATTTATAATACTGAAAATTCGAACTGACCTGATTGTTTAGCCATAAGAGAAAGAGTAAATAAATTACAATTCCCTCATTTGATGGAGTACCATACAGCTAATAAAATTATTCTTTAAAATATATAATTTGGGAAAATGTTCATTGCATTTAGGTTTGTAATCCATCTAAATGTTACTTTGAGTAATTTTTAATATTACTTTTATCAGTAAATTACTTTTTTTTAAAGTAGAAGATGTATTTTATATATATGAGTGAATGTATGAGGGCTGTCCAGAAAGAATCCAGTCATGTAATTCTCATTGTATTGACAATGGCTCGATTTTTTCTGGACGGCCTTTGGTATACAAGAGCCGTTGTGAAAAAAGTCTAGCCATAAATGCCTGGTTACTTTCTGGACAGCCCTCATGTATTATTGATTCATTAATATTGAACTCATGGGCAACAACACTATAACTCATGCCTGAAGAAAGCTTGTTTATTTAAAACACCTATTTTCTGCATAAGGTACAGCCTTCTTGTGCTTAGGAACACTAGACAGCACTTCAGCACCATTTATGGGTGTCACTTTAAATGGTGAGATCACCAACAAAAAGCACAAAAATGCAAAAATGTGGCACCAGATAGAATAAAAAGTAGACACTTGTTTATAGTGGGAGAGCTAAAACAAAAGAGCAGATCATTACTTTGCTCGTTCTTAGCTGGAAATATGTGCATTTGGTGACTTAAAACTTTTGTGTGTTTGTCCGTAAATGGCACGCACCTGGGGTATTGATTTGGAGGTTGCAAATAAATTGTAGCAAGTAGGCAGATTCATAGATTTGGAACCATGAGTAATTATTATCAGACTGTACTTAACAGTTCCTTTTTGGACCTGTAGATAAATCTGTCTTCAGCTTCCACAGGCAATTCATTTGGTTATTCAGAATCTTTTATTGCATGTCTGCTTTATATCAATAACTGATTTAGGCCTTAGAAATATAGCAATAACCAAGACACATTGGGTTTTCTTGTTCTTCTATAGTTTACATTTTAATGGTTCAGAGGAAAAGTAAAGTAGAAGAGACCATCAAAGAAAAAAAATGTGTTTTTTTTTGTTGGTTCCCTGGCTGGGAATCCAACCCAGGCCATGGTGGTGAGAGTGCTGAAGCCTAGCCACGAGACCACCAGGGAACCTCCCAATTTTTTTTTTTTTTTTTTTTTTTAGTATGTGGGCAGCTCCCCGACTGGGAATCGAACCCAGGCCGCAGCACTGACAGCGACAGCGCCAAAGCCCCAAGCCACTACACCATCAGGGAACTCCCCTCCCAAAATTTTTTAAGTAATTATAGATTGTGAAAATGGCCATTAAAAAAAAAAGAACAGGGAGTTGCCTGCTGGTGTAGTGGCTTAAGGCTTCGGCACTGGCACTGTCAACGCTGTGGCCTGGGTTCGATTCCCAGCCAGGGAACTACCCACATACAAAAAAAAAAAAAAAAAAAAAAAAAAAAAAAAAAAAAAAAAAAAAAAAAGAACAATGAGATAGGCAGTAATTGGAAGGATGGGTGTCAATTTAGGTAGGATATTTAGGTAAAGCCTCTTGGAAGGATTGAAATTATAGCTAAGACCTGAACATGCAAAGGAACCAGTATGTAAAGAGCTGGGTTAGGAACCATGTGGATAAAAGAAATAACAAGTGCGAAGGGAAAATGGAGAAAAGTATTCTAGGAAGTATCTGAAGCCCTGTGTGCCTGGAGCACAGTAAGCAGGGAAATAATTGATAGGTAATTGAGATTGGAGAGCATCTGGAAGCCATATAGAAGACTTTATAGGTCATTATAAAGTGACTTTATAGGTCATTATAAAGTAGCTTGGATTTTATTCTAAGCACAATGGGAAGCCAGTGCTGATTTTAAGCAGTAGACTGATATGCTATGAATTTTGTTTGCCATGTTTTCCCCTTCTCATCTTTATTTCTCTCTTTTTCCTTCTCAATAAATAGTTTTAATGCCCATTATTTATAAGAGACTTTATCAAATCCAACTCTGAATCCCTCAAATATCTTATTTGAATGTAACTGGATACTTTAGTAAGAGTCAAATACAAATTTCTGCTTAGAGATTTTAATTTTCCCTTCACCACCATCCCTGAGATCCAAAGATATAATTGACTAGTGTGAAAAATTATGACCTACTAGATTGGATAAAAGCTTTAGCACTTGTCTTAGATTTTAATTTTTACCTAAATTGTCTCATTGATATTGTCTCTATGGATCATAAACTTTTGGCTTTGGACATTAGGATATGTTACATCTCTTTATACTTACCAAAGAATTGTTCTCTTCCTTGTTCTCTTCCTATCCACTAGAGTTTTTGAGATTTTTCTCCTATGAAACTTCAGTGTCTGGAAATGATGGAGAAATTCTAAATTTAAAAGGAAGTAAGACTACAACATGGGAGAGATATCTATATATTTTAAGTGTCAGAGGTTGCTACGGTTTAAATGCTTGTGTCTCCTGCTCCCAAATTCACATGTTGAAATGCTGGCACCCAATGCAGTTGTATTAGAAAGTGGGGCCTTTGGGAGGTTCTTGTGCAGTGAGAGTGGAATGCTCATGAATGGGATCAGTGGTCTTTTTCTTTTTTTTTTTTTATTTTTTTATTTGCTTTGTTGTATGTGGGTAGCTCCCTGACTGGGAATCGAACCCAGGCCGCAGCGCCGACAGTGCCAGCGCCAAAGCCCTAAGCCACTACACCATCAGGGATCAGTGGTCTTATGAAAGAGACCCCACAGAGCTGCCTAGCCCCTTTTACCATGTGAGGATCCAATGACCTAGAAGCCATTTCTATGAGCTGACACCCTAATCTTGGACTTTCAGCCTCCAGAACTATGAGAAATAAATTCCCATTGTTTATAAGCTACCCAGTCTGTGCTGTCTTCTTACAGTAGCCTGAATAGACTAAGACAGAAGCTGATGAATATAGCTCTCTTTTTAAACTTTTTATTTTATGACCTATATAGAGAATTGAACTGATTGATGAATTTTCACAAACTGACCCATACCTGTATGGCCAGAAATAAAACATTACTATTCCTCTAGACAGTGGTTCTCAACCTTCCTAATGCTGTGACCCTTTAATACAGTTCCTCATGTTGTGACCCCCATAAAATTATTTTCATTGCTACTTCATAACTCATTTTGCTGTTATGAATGTAAATATCTGATATGTGTTTTCTGATGGTCTTAGGCAACCCCTGTGAAAGGGTCGTTCGACCCCCAAAGGGATCACGACCCGCTTATGAGAATTAATCTACATTATTTATTTATTTATTTTTTTTTTTGGCTTTTTGGCTTTTTGGTATGTGGGTAACTCCCTGACTGGGAATCGAACCCAGGCCGCAGCGCTGACAGCGCCAGCGCCGAAGCCTTAAGCCACTACACCATCAGGGAACTCCCTACATTATTTTCTATAGCTATACTTTTTCATTTTCATTGCTACATAGGATCCTATTAAGTGAATACATCAGTCTACTCTTGAATATTTGGTAGTTTCCAATTCCAGTACTGCAGTGAACATTCTTGTACATGTCTTCCAATGAACATATTTACACAGTTCTGTAGAGTACACTAGGGATGTCTGGAAAATATATAGCCATTTAATATGAAAAGTAAAGGCATTTATGGCTGGATTTTTTCCAGGCAGCCCTCATACATCCAAGAGTTGAATTGCTGGGTCACAGGATATCCATATATTCAACTTTAGTAAGGATCAGTTTACCCTCCCACCAACATTGTATGAGAGATTTAATTGCTGTGTGTCCTTGTCAACACTTATTTTCTGTGGTTTTCAATTTAGTCATTCTGGATGGTGTGTAGTTGTATTGCATGGTGATTTTATTTTATATTATCTTAATGACTAATGAAGTAAAGCACCTGTGCATGTGACCATTGGCCATTTGGATATCCTCTATTATGAAGTTCCTGTTTAGGTCTTTGGCCTATTTTTCTATTGTGATATCTGACTTTTATTGTTATTATTTTATTTCCGTATCTGTGAATATCATCTGTTTTTGTAGTCACTTGCTTCTTATGTCTCCAATGTAGCTTTGCTTAAATATGTCACATAAACAGCTTTTACTGCTATGTTTACCTCCCTATAATAGCTGAAAGCTACTAGCAGAAAAGGCAAGGTATATTAGCTAGTTTTTCTAGAGTGTAACCTTTTCTCAGATCCTTGATTATAACTAATTTGTATTTCTTTCACCCTTCTTTCTTGGTTCCTGGATAGTGTATAAGTTGCTAGTGAACAGAATTAAGGTTTTTCTCCACTCAGCTCTTTTCACTGTTACTAATTATTTCATGTTATTTCTAATATTTTATATAATTAGGCACAAGAGAACAGCAACTCCTTAAAGAAGAAGACGAAATTTGTCAGTTTATACACAAAAGAGGGACAAGACAAGCTTGCAGTCTTGATCCCTGGTCGCCATCCTTGTGATTGCCTGGGCCAGAAGCACAAGCTGATCAATAACTGTCTGATTTGTGGGCGTATAGTGTGTGAACAAGAGGGTTCTGGCCCTTGCTTGTTCTGTGGTACTCTGGTAATTGTTTATTTTCTATTTTATTTTACTATGCTTTGGTTTAATAAATAGGGACGTTTACATCTCTAGTAGTTTCTGTTTTTCATAGTAAATTTCTTCCCTAAGATGTCCAGTAAACTGTAGTAGCAGGAATTTTTTATTCAGAAACCAAAGGTAATATCCTAGTCCTGTTAGTGAGAAGGGTTTTGAGAATACGAGGACTGTTCTGAAAGCATCCAGCCATGTAATATGAAAAATAGAGGCATTTATGACTTGATTTTTTTCCAGACAGCCCTCATAAACATTGATGAGGAATTCAAGTCTTGTATCAGATTAACTTCCATTCAAAAAAAATACACAGGGCCTAAAATGTCAAAATTTTTTGTCAGTCTTCAAATGTGGTTCATATCTCCAGGGGAACAGAACCACTATAACTGCTCAGGTCCTTAAAGCTTCTGTTTCTGGGACACTTCTTTATACTTCTGCTTTGTCTGAGAGAATGACCTCAAGAGTTTAGCAATAATGACTGAGTTACAAACACCATAATGAGTTGTCTAGAAAGTTTATTCTGCCACTTGAGCTGGCTGGCAGAAGTAGTGTTATTTGATGTTGGTGAAGGCATCCATTTTATATTGCTTTGGTTTCCGTTCTCTTTAACTGCTTTGTTTGGTGCCTTTAATTTTTCAATATACTCAGAGAACAAGCTGTTAGACAGTGGATGACCTGAAAAATGTAACGTTTACCATAAAAAAAGTTCATAAAATGGCAATAAATGTCCACCCATATGGAGCTTTCTCTAGAGAAACACCCTGCAGCTGCTGGCAAGAACTCTGTGTGCCACTGAGGCAAGTGCTAGGCAGTACAGTGTTTTCTGTTAGCTCCCTTGGGGATCTAACAGTTCAAATAACAGAGGAATATAAAAGCAGCTTGGTCTCGAAGCCTTGCAGTTTTATAAGATTGCTGTTTTTAAGTAACCCCTTCTTTGCCTCCCTTGTTACAATTGCAGTGATTTTATTATTTTATTTTATTATTATGTTTTTAATGTGGGTAGTTCCCTGGCTGGGAAACGAACCCAGGCCGGAGTGTTGACAGCGTTGAAGCCTAGCCACTACACCACCAGGGAATTCCCTGCAGTGATTTTTTAATAAACAGAACTCTTTCTTAATATATTCATTCTTTTAAAATGTTCAGATGCAAAGAAGCAACATATACAAGGTTTGTCTGGAAAAAAATCCAGCCATAAAGACTTCTATTTTTTATATTACATGCCTGGATACTTTCCAGACAGCCCTTGTATATAGTGTAAAAGCTAGATTAATTTTCACTGGTGACACTGTAATTTGCTTCTTTTTCTGCTTCTTTCTAATAACATATTAGCTTATAATTTCTCTTGTAAGACTTGGATTTCATGATTAGAACTAGAAATCTTTTTTTTAAAAAGTGTTGTATATTTTTTCCAGTATGCTCAATGATGGCAAATCTTTGTCCTTTGAAAATAGGTTAAATTTTTTAAAAAATTATCAAGTCATTTAGTGAGATCCGTTTTCTATATGGTTCAGGAAAGGAAGGAGAAATGGAAAGAGACTAGGGCAGAAGCCATTTGAATATTTTATTTGTGTGTGTGTGTGTGTGTGTGTGTGTGTGTGTGTGTATATATATGTTTTGTGGTTTTTTTTGTCATGTTGGGATAAAAAAAAGTACCAATAGTCTCATTATTTTATTGCCGTATCTAATGTGTAATTTAAGGTTACTTCTTAGGTATATCAAGCAAACTATTAACTATTTGATCATGTGTCTTTTACTACTTTATAGGTATGTACTCGTGAAGAACAGGATATTTTACAACGTGACTCAAACAAGAGTCAGAAACTGCTCAAGAAGCTAATGTCGGGTAGGGCGGCAATCTTCTGATTGGATTACTGTGGTGGTGGATGCATTTTGTTGTTTTTGTGATCTTTTTCTTGTCTCCTGGTTTACAAGGATGTAGTTTATTTACTCCTTTATTCTATAAGCATTTATTTTTTTGAAAATTATTAAAAACACATGACATTGAGCAAAAAACCTATAATAATCATAATGCATTATAACTGAAGGATAAAATTAATATTCTGAAATAACTGAGTAAGTTAATAAATGGAGAAGGGACAGCTCTTTCTTTCTTTTTTTTTTTTTTTTTTTGATATGTGGGTAGTTCCCTGGCTGGGAAACAAACCCAGGTCACAGCATTGACAGCACGAAAGCCTTAAGCCACTACACCATCAGCTCTTTCTTAATGGAATTCTAATTGCAGTGAAGGAATGAGAGTAAGAAGGAAATCACCATTAGAACTCCATGGTAGTAGTAATTGCTACAGTTAAGATTCACCGATAGATGCTAAAATTGTTAGATCGAAGTTTAAGAATAGGAGATTTGCAAGGTCATGAAAGATAAGTAAGGACAAGAATTGTCACAGATTGGAGAAGACTAAGGAAACATGACAACCAACTCCAATGTAGGATCTGGAATTGGATCCCAGAACAGAAAAATGGAAAAGATGTTGAAATCCAAATAAAGTCTGTAATTTAGTTAATGATATTGTACTAATGTTAATTCTTACCGATAATTATATTATGGTTATGTAAAATATTAGCATTAAGGGAAGGTTATAAAGGAACTCTACTTTTTTGCAATCCTTTTCTAAGTCATTTATAGTTGAAAAACATAAAAATAGTTAAGGACTTTTTTTTTATTATTAAATTTATTGGGGTGACATTGATTAGGAAAAATTGCATAGATTCCAGGTGTACAATTCTGTAATACATTGTCTGTGTGTTGTATTATGTGTTCATCACCCCGAGTCATTTCTCTTTTCATCACCATATATTTGTGTCCCTGTCCCTTCTCCCTGACCCACTTCCCCTCAGGTAACTAACTATTAAATTATTGACTGTGTAAGGACATTTTTAAAAGGAAAATAACATATTCATTACTTTGTACTTATGCAGATATTTTGCAGTTTTATATAGATAGATTATTTTATATAGATAGATTATATAGATAAAGTAGCAATCAAAAAAACAAAATAGAATTTTGTTTTTTCTTTTTTCCAATTAATATTCTATAATTAGTTTCTCTATTGCTATATGTAGTCTTCATATTTATTGCTTTTTGGTGGCTAAAAATAATCTGTTAACTTGATTCATTGTAATAGATTACTTATTTCCTAATTATTGGATATTTTGACCCTTTTCAAATTATAAATAATACCACAGGTGGTCTGTTAATGTACCTTCTGTTTTATTTCCTTGGGCTAAATTCCAAGGAATGGGATTACTGAGTTAAAGAATATGATCATTTTTGATGAGATGTATTTGCCATATTATTTTACCAAAATATTGTACCAATCTACAACAATATTACTATTGTACCCCAAAATTTGCCACTATTGACATTAAATATTTGACATTTCGAATTTTTATATTTTTATAATTGTTAACTTTTTAAAATTACTAATGAAGTTGAACACATCTCCATATTTTTTCAATTAGGATTTGTTTAAGATCATTATTGAGAAAAGGTAGTTCTAATGCTTTTCTTATTCAGAATACAAGAATCTTTATTTATTTTTAATTTTGAAGTAAAGATTTGACAAGACTTTGAACAGGCCTGGAGTTTTAGGTAAAGAGAAAGATCAGCCTTCATTATAGCATAGTCGTTTTCCTAACAAATTTTAGATTTTGATTTTATAATCATATATGGTTCTCTTTTCTGGGCTGTGTAGATTTATAGTATTCTCTCCCTAAGGAGATAACATGGGCCAGGGACTGAATGTGGATGGGTTTTATACTCAGACCTAAGTTTAAATTTTGTTTCTACTTTCTAATTTCTGAGTGAACGCAGTAATTTATCATCTCTGAACTTCAGTTTTTTAATCTGTACAACAAAGATAATACAAACTGTCTAACAAAGTTATTGTGAGGATTAAATAATATTATATCTGTTAGGTGCCTTAGCATCTAATAAATTCTCATTATTTTTTTCTATCTCTTTCCTGAAATTTCTTTTATTTAGTTTTACTTTTGATATATAAAAGTATGTTTAAAGGTTTTATTCAGTACCACTCAATAAAGTTTTTCATATATAAGGCATTTTTATATGGTGTTGTTAAACAGTTTGGTACCCTTAGTGATCCAAATTTCTGTAGGGAAGAAATGGATTTTAACATTTATTAAATACATATTATGTGTCAAGCACTGCTTGATGGTTGACAAGTAAAGCTTGGCCTGCGTACTTGCTTGTTTTTTATTGAAATGAAGGTTGTTGGCCATCAGGGCAGAGCCAGATCTTCTTGATATTTTGTTCTTTGCTGCACAGTGATACAACTAATTTTCTTACTGAATTTCAGGTATGGAGACTTCTGGAAAGGTGGACATCTCTGCCAAGGACCTTCTTCCTCATCAAGAATTGCAATTTAAGTCTGGTCTGGAGAAGGCTGTCAAACATAAAGACAAACTGTTAGAGTTTGACAGAACTAGGTGTGATGTGGTTAGAATAATAAATGTTGAGAAGTAGACTAGTCCACAGGTTCTGCTCATTAAAACATTAGTTTGGTACTTGATGCAGTCTTAGTGGTGGAGTATGAAAAAATTTACAGGAAAAGAAGAGCTGGAT
Organism: Lyroderma lyra; assembly: GCA_004026885.1. NCBI lineage: Eukaryota > Metazoa > Chordata > Mammalia > Chiroptera > Megadermatidae > Lyroderma > Lyroderma lyra. The sequence continues at coordinate 122,028 of PVJL010003369.1, forward strand.
GCTCTGCACAGGAGACCTATGTCTTGGTTTTGAATCCACGTTTGGATAAGATAGGCTCCCACCAAAAAGATCATACCTGGAAACATTTTTTTATTTTTGGCAAATGCTAGTATACCCCCTGGAAAGTTGCTTTGGGTTGACAGAATTCCCCACTTGTTTCACTTGTAGCCATTCATTCAGTCAGCATGTATGTTAGAGTGCCTGCCATGTGCAAGCTGTCTTGCTGGGCTCTGGAGAAGCTATAAGAAGTTGCCTCTAGGAGAGTATGGATAATGCCATATTATGGGAAGGCATGATTTACCCTTCTCTTTGACACTAAATTTATTTTCTGATTCAATAATCAGTGTATTAAAATATCCCTAGGTTGGTTTTTACATTCCTTCACTTTTGTCATTTAGCCTATTGACTTCTCTTTAGGACACAAATTTATGGATTTGCTATTTCTATTTTTTATTTCTTTCTCTTTCATTTTTTTTTCTTCTTGTTTTTTTTTTTGCTTTTTTTTTTTGGTATGTGGGTAGCTCCCTGACCGGGAATTGAACCCAGGCCGCAGCGCTGACAGCGCCCGCGCCTAAGCCTTAAGCCACTACACCATCAGGGAATTCCCCATTTTTTTTTTTCCTTCTTTTGGACCAAATATGTATTGAAAAACCAGTTAATGGTTAAAAATGTTTAAATAGGATTTATACTTTCATTTCTGATTTTGGAGCATTCTTGGTCATCCATATTTGATGTATTAACCTTTAGAACAGCGAGAGAATAAACTACCTTGAAACAGTTTCCCATTAATCAAGTCTCTATTTGTCAACAGGTAATTTAATTGTTATGTGTTATTTTTTCCTTAGCATTCGAAGGACCCAAGTCATTGATGATGAGTCGGATTACTTTGCCAGTGATTCTAACCAGTGGTTGTCCAAAATTGAGCGGGAAACTCTCCAGAAACGAGAAGAAGAACTGAGAGAGTTTCGACATGCCTCTCGGCTCACTAAGAAGATCACCATTGACTTTGCAGGCAGAAAGATTGTGGAAGATGAAAATTCACTAGCTGAGTATCATAGCAAGTAAGTGGGCAGCACCAGAAAAAGTGTGACTATAAAGTAGTTGCCCCCTCTAATGGATCTGTTATTTTTGTTGTATTTAAAAATAATATTCATTTGGAATAGAAACATGTATGAGTAGCTAAGAAAATTTTAAAAATGAATAGGGAAGGGAACTTGTCCTGCTTGATAATTACTGTAGTTTTATAAAAATACTTTCTAAAACAATAAGGTACAGTTTGGGCACATGAATAGATCAATGAAACAGAATCCAGAAAGAGACCTGGGTGTCTACATTATGTATCTGTGTGTGCAGGGAGTGTGTTTATATGTTTGTAAATTTAGTCATTGATAAAGGTAACATTTCTAAACAGTAAGGAAAGGATTAACTATATGATGGGATGATTGGCCACCAGCTCAGGAAAAATCTATAGTAGATCTCTACCTCAAATCATAATGTGATAAGTTTAACTAAAAATTTAAAATTAAAAGAAAGGATTAGGATGAAATATAGAAATGTAGGAAAAGATAGTTATACTCTTAGTGTAATCTTTTTCTAAGCAAGATATAAAATGTGGAAGTTAAAAAGACATAAGGTATTTTAAATTAAAAAAGTACCATACTGAGAGAAAATATTTAAAATATTTTTAATGAAGAGTAATAGTCATGCTATATAAAGACCTGCAAATTAAAATAAAAAGACAAAAAATTTAGTAGAAAAATAGTCAAAGGCTCAAACAGACAATTTACAGGTGAGGAAATACAAATAGCCTTTAAATGAAAAGATGCTCAACTAGTTATCAGGGAAATGGAAATTTTTAAACATGATGTATCACTGATTATATGATGTATCTGGGATCTTGATATACTTACTCACTGTACTATGTCTTAAATCTGTTTCCCTCCTTCAAATGCCACTGAAATAAAATATATATAATATTGCATAATCTATGAGTGTAGGAAATGTATATGCTCTTTTACTATGGATGGGAGTATTAAACTGGTATAGTCTCTCAACACCAAGAATGAACACTAATGTACACTATGAATTTTGAGTAGTAATGATGTGTCAGTGTAGCTTCATTAATTCTAGCAAATGTACCACTATAGTGAGAGATGGTTGGTAATGGGAGAGGCTCTGCATGTGTAGGGGGGTATATGGCAAATCTGTGGACCTTATGTTTAATTTTGTTATGAACATAAAATTCTCTAAAAAATGAACTCTGTTGAAAAACAAAATTCTCATTATGGCCAATTTTAAGTTAACAACATGAAATCACTGAACTTAAGAGTTGAGAAGAAGAGTTCCCTGGTGGTGTAGTGGCTTAAGGCTTCGGCGCTGGCGCTGTCAGCGCTGCGGCCTAGGTTCGATTCCTGGCCAGGAAACTATCCACATACAAAAGAAAACAAAAACGAAAGAGTTAAGAAGAGATACTTAAATTGGCTCTAGCACAGTACTGAAAAGAAAGCATATGGAAATCTCACTCTGTTTTCTATTTTGGTGCCTCTCCCTCCTCCAGCCCCCCAGCGCCCCTCCCTCTTCAGAACTGGATATTGGTGAATATAGTAATCTTTTCTACAAGGCCCAATCTTTGGCCTTTCTCTTTTATTCCTGGCAAATCCATCATAGAATTTTCCTAAACAAAGGTTACTTTCTCCCTAAAAGGAATTCTGCCACTAGCTTCAAGTTAATCATTCGTTTTCACCTATTACATATATGATACACAGACATAAAGAAAAAGTAAAGTTATTTCTGGGTTATGGGTTTAGGAATTTTTGCTATTAACTTATATTTCTAGATTTTTCATAATAAACATGGATTGCTTTTATAATAATAAAAATCATTTTTATAGTTAATAAAAAATGGTATGGGATTTTAAAAGTGAAATTGGGCCATATCTCAAAACTTAAATTACATGCTTTTTGACTTAACATCTACATGCCACATAACAAATGCTATTGATAATTTCTTCATCCCCTTCTCATTTAAAAAAATATTTGCCATTCTGATACATGAAAAATAGTATTTCATCATAGTTTTTATTCACATTTCTGTGCTTTGATTGTATACTAGTAAGTGTGAACATTCTAAAAATGTCTTGATTAGCTCTTTGTAATATTACTTTTATAGATTCTGGAGTTCTTGATATACTTACCCACTACACTATGTCTTAAATCTGTTTCCCTCCTTCAAATCCCACTGTCCCTACTCTATTTCAGACTCAACTCTTCCTTCAAGTTTTTGTTTTTGTTTTTGTTTTTGTTTTGGTATGTGGGTAGTTTCCTGTCTGGGAATCGAACCCAGGCCACAGCGCTGACAGCGCCAGAGCTGAAGGCTTAAGCCACTACACCACCAGGGAATTCCCACTTCCTTCAAATTTTTGTACCTTGTTTTTAGCTTCATGCTTTTATTTCTGGTTTTCGTTTGATTTGGAAGTCCCTCCCCTAGTCTTTTACCTTTCAAATCTCTCCCTCTCTCTCTTGAACCTACTTGGTACAACACGTAGGACAATAGGATAATAACCACCATATGGATTGTACTGGTCTCATAGGATTAATTACATCCTTTCATATTTTAGTTCATCATCTTTATAGCTGTCTTAAGTCTGCCACTTAGATTCAAAGTTTCTTGAAGGCAGGAATAATGTCCTCCACACCTTTTAAGTTGCCTTGTTATATAAGAGGTTCCTAACAAGTATCTATTTAATTGTATTCAGGATCAGGTTCAGTCTTTCTTACTAATAGAAGCTTTTTATTATGTTGTGCCTCAGAATTACCATCATCCACATTTGTCAAGTATCCAGTGGGGCATGGAATAAAGCAGCAAGTAGAACTATAGTGTAGAATAACATATGGTTCCTGCAGGACTTACGATCTCTTACTAACCAGTGAGATTATTTCCACAGAAGCAAGGATAGAACTCAGAGATCACCATGGAGGAAAGGAGAGAGGGACTCTTGAGTGGGCAGAGGAATAATTGAATGTGTTGAGTAAATAGGCTGCCTTAGAATACTCTTCTGTGGGTCAGACTGTTTCTAGGCAACTTTTCTAATCTTGGCATTTTTAATAATCTTGTCAAACAGGTGAATGATTGTAGTGTGCCTTGTATATTTTCTTAGCACTCTGGAACTTTACTAACTCATATTCCTTAGGGTTTTTGGAGTGAAGAGAAGGAAGTAGGTGGGGAGGCAGAGAAGGACATCATCCATGGACTCCTTTGAATTTCAAATTTTATTACTGCTGAAGGGAAAGGTTTTATGTTGGGGTAAGTAAGGATATTCTTATAAGCATAGAACATTACCAATAATTGCATCCTTTGGTTTGTTGCCACAGACTAGATGAGACAATACAGGCCATTGCCAATGGAACCTTGAGTCAACCACTGACCAAATTGGATAGATCTCCTGAAGAGCCTTTGAGAGTTTTGGTGAATCCCAACCTTTACCAGTCCCCTCCCCAGGTTAGTGTTTCCTTTTCTCTAACTAATAATGTGAGAAGTTTGAGCCCAGATACTTCTTCTTTCAGGTATACCTATTTAATAGACTTTTTTGTTTTTGTTTTTTTTGTATGTGGATAGTTTCCTGGCTGGGAATCAAACCCAGGCCACAGCGTTGACAGCGCCAGCGCCGAAGCCTTAAGCCACTACACCACCAGGGAACTCCATTAATAGGCTTTAAATACCAGTCTGCTCTCTCAACATACCCACTAACCTTATTCTCTGGCTCAATTTTTTCCAGTTTTTTTGTAGCACTCCTGACAAGTTGATATGTGTTATCTCCTGAGTATTTCCCCAAAGAGGGTTTTGTTAAGTACTGTAAAGAGTTAGACAGTAAGGGAGTTCCCTGATGGTGTAGTGGCTTAAGGCTTCGGCGCTAGCGCCGTCAGTGCTGCGGCCTGGGTTCGATTCCCAGTCAGGGAGCTACCCACATACCAAAAAGCAAAAAAAAAAAATAAATAAATAAATAAAAGAGTTAGACAGTAATTCTATGGGGGGTTCCCTGGTGATTTAGTGGCTTGGCTTCAGCACTATCACTGCTGCAGCCTAGGTTCAATCCCTGTTCATGGAACCAACCAAATAATAATAATAATAATTCTGTGGTCCTTTTGTTAATTGTCTTTCTCTGTATTTTGTAGAATATAGGTAGTCCCATAGAGTGGTGTTTTAAATTTATACATTAATTCACATATTCTTTGTTGTCATTCATTTTTCTATCAAGTACATTGAGCATTTGCTATGTATAAGCACTGTAGTAAGTGATCAATCAGACATTGCTTCTGTCTTCGAAGAACTCAGACTAGTAGGGGAAAATATTACATGAGCAGCTTTATTAATAATGGAGATGTAAATAAAGTATGGTGGAAAACCAGATGAGGGAAAGGCTACTTCCAGTTGAGGGGAATAAAAGAGGCTTTTATAGAGAAGTTAGCATTCATTAAAAGTATATATCCAGGAAAATGAATATTTGGGGATGGTGGGGAAAAAAAAATTCCAGGCAGAATGAACTGTAGGAATAAGGCAGGGGTACACAAAAGCATGGGATATACAAGGACTGTCTGGAAAAAAATCCAGCCATAAATGCTTTCATTTTTCAGATTATATGGCTGGATACTTTCTAGACAACACTCGTATATATGGAATAGTGAATTTAGGCAACCTAGATAGTACTCATGAAAGGATTATCATGAAAAATAGGGTAGGGGTAAGTAGGTAGAACCAGATCACTAAAGAGCTTAAATGTGTAGCTAGGATGTTTTCACATTTTTATTTGGCAAATGAGCTGTAGAAGTTTCTAAAATAGAGGCATGTAATCAAAGTAGTGCTTTAGACAGCTTAACTGGATATCATTCATTCATTCATTCAGCACTGTATACGTGCCGAGTTCTTTGGTAGGTGCTAAGAAATTAAAAGGGGGAATTCCCTGATGAGGAGTGGCTTAAGGCTTTGGCACTGGTGCTGTCAACGCTGTGGCCTGGGTTCGATTCCCAGTCAGGGAACTACCCACATACCAAAAAGCAAAAAAGAAAAAAAAAAACAAATTAAAAGGTAAAGGCCTAGCTACTGTCCTTAATAAGGACTTCAGATTTAATGGGAAGATGTATTTGATACAAATAATTTCAATTCATTAAGATAATTTCTATAATAAATATACGTTATGGGTGTAATAGGATTTTAGGAGGGAGTTCATAAACCCACCAAAGGACTCAGAAAAGAATTAGTGTTTTAGAGGAGACTTAAGGGGTAAGTAGAAATTTCCAAGCAGACATATCTGGGGAAGGAATTCCAGGTGGAATGTACAACACGTACAAAGGCTCGGCATCTTTTTTTTTTGTTTGTTTGTTTTTTTTTTTGCTTTTTGGTATGTGGGTAGCTCCCTGACTGGGAATCGAACCCAGGCCGCAGCGCTGACAGCGCCAACGCCGAAGCCTTAAGCCGCTACACCATCAGGGAACTCCAAGGCTCGGCATCTTGAGAGTGTTGTAGGTTTTTGAGAACCATAAGTAATTAAATACTGCTAGAAGTTAAAATAGACTAGTGAGTATATTAGCTTCCTAGGGCTAATATAACAAAGTAGCACAACTGGTCAACCGTAGACAACAGAAATTTATTCTCTCACAGTTCTCAACACCAAAGTCAAGGTGTTGGCAGGGCCATGCTCCTTTGAAGGCTCTCTTGCCTCTTTCCGCTTCAGGTGCCCACAGGCATTCCTTGGTTTGTAGCTGGAACATTCTAATCTCTGCCATTGTCTTCACATCATCTTCTTTCTTGTGTATCTTTGTCTCTGTATGTTCTCTCCTTTCATAAGGACACCAGTCATTATTTGGGGTCCACCCTGATCCAGTATGACCTTTATCTTAACTTGGTTACATCTACAGAGACTCTATTTCCAAATAAGGTTACTTTCACAGGTTCTTCATAGACATAAATTCTAGGGGGATACTACTTAACTCAGTACAGTAGGCAACATACTGTCAAGAAAGCTCTTATGTCTCATGCTAAGGAGTTTGGCTTTATACTTAAGTAGACAGAATCTTGAAAATTTTAGCAAAAGAGTGGCTTGACTTCCATGCCTATGTAGAGAATAGTAGGAGGGAGAAGTAAGACTAGAAACAGGGAAATTGCTAAGAAGATAATTGCAATAGCACAGTGGGAATATGTCGAGGGCCCATATTAGGTTTGTAGCACTTGAAGGGCAACAGAGAGATATTAAAAGGCTAAAAATGTAGATGAGGAGACCAGTTAGGTAAAGATAATAAGAGATTAATTTAGCAAAGTGGCTGTGGGAGTTGAAAAATGGGTAATATAAACAAAAACTGTAATAGAGATAGAGAATTTGGGCTGCATAATAATTCTAATACCAACATTTTTATGAAATCATTTATTCCCCCTGTAATGGATCAATTCTTTACTACACAGAGTTATAAATCTTCTGTGTTCCCACTCAAGGATTTATATCCCTGTGTCATATTTACTCAGTTCTGTCTTATATTTTGCATAGTTATTTATGTTTCTGTCTTATACTAGGATTGTAAGTTTCTTGAAAGCAAGAACCGTATCTTTTTTATGTTTTATATGTCTCACTACTTGATGTATTTTTCATGTAGTTGAGTACTCAGATGTCTGTGTTTTTTAAGATATGACACAGTTAAGTCATATCTTGGATGCATGAAGTAATCTTTGACCCTGAAATGAACAACTGATCACCTAAAAGAGAGGATGGAGCAGAAAGATTCTTAGAGCTTTTACAGTTGGAAAACTGAAACCTTTAAGGGTTAAATGATTGCTTCGAATTTCTTTTTTTTTTTTTTTTTTTTTTTTTTTTTTTTTTTTTTTTTTTTTTTTTTTGGTTTTTGGTATGTGGGTAGCTCCCCAACTGGGAATCGAACCCAGGCCACAGCGCCGACAGCGCCAGCGCCGAAGCCTCAAGCCACTACACCACCAGGGAACTCCCAAGCTTCGAATTTCTAGACTACCACTCTAGCATTTCCCCCCTGTAAATTACTAAATAAAAAGTAAAAGAATTAAGACAACTAATTTCCACTTCACTATTCTAATAAACCTCTCCCCCTACTTTTTTTGGCGGGGTTGGGGGCAGTAGTTCCCTGCCTGGGAATCGAACCCAGGCCATGGCATTGAGAGCACTGAAGCCTAGCCACTACACCATCAGGGAACCCCCTTTTTTTTTTTTCTTTTCTTAAATTTTGGAGCACTCAGTCTCCTTGCTCTGGAAAGCAGAAACATTCACCTTTGTCATTCTTTGACTGAACTTCTGCCAGGACTCTTCAGTCTCCTATAATTAATTACCTATGCCTTATAATTTTCTATTCTCTTTACATGATGAGAGCCTTACTGCAGTAGTGCTCCATCCTCTTTTTTAAGGTGACTAGTTGTTCATTTCAGGGCAAAAGATTACTTCATGCATCCAGTATTTAGAAATGCTGCCCCTGACTGCATCTGTTCGGCTTTATCATGGTACCAGCATAGCATGTAATCCTGCTTCTAAGCACATGAAGAATTTACACACCAAAATGTTGAACCTTCATTTGGTTGATAGATTTATGTTGGGAAATTGTCCAGAATTCAATAAGCATAAAGTAGAAATAATTATAGACCAGTTATTTGGTCTGATAGTTGTGCTATTGCTGGAATTAGGAAGCTATGTAGAGATTTCAACATTCCAATTACCTTTATCATACCTGGAGCTCCTACTAAATTATACCTTCTCTACTTTTGGGGGGGTCTGTTTCAGACAAAGATGGAATAAAATTTTCTAAGAATATGTTTCTGTGTTTCCAGTATGATTTCTTCATTATTAGCACATACCTCATTTTGTATACCTACTCCAGGTTCTTCCCTTGTCAGAACTGTATGTTTGGTTTCTTTTCTGTATAGTGGATAGACCAGACAGGAGCAGCCTCACAGAAGAAGACTTTCCATTCAACAGGATTAGAAGTAGAGTTCAACTCGTATCGGCATCAGTTGCGAATCCAGGACGAAGAATTTCAGGAAGGCTTTGATGGTGGCTGGTGCCTCTCTATGCATCAGCCCTGGGGTTCTCTGCTTGTCAGAGGGATTAAAAGGTAAGGAAATGAGTCTTGGCAGTGAAGGATTTTACAGTGACATATACTTGATTTAGAATTATGGGTTAGAATTTATTTTTTTCAATCTAGTGATGATTTATAATACTCTTCAGTATGTAGAACTTTAAGCAATATATTCATGTTACTGACTCAGTAGTATTTTTTTTTTTACTGAATAGCTTAAAGAGGACTGAGGTTAGAAAGGCTAAGGATTCTAGTCATAACAAAGAATAGAATACCAATTTTTTCATCTTTGGAGGCAGTCTATTGACAAAACTTCACTTGGTGTTGCCTTTGTAATATAGCATCCAACAACTTGAAACTCAAAGTTTTTTTTTTTGTTGTTGTTGTTGTTTTTGGTACGTGGGTAGCTCCCTGGCTGGGAATCGAACCCAGGCCGCCGCGATGACAGCGCCAATGCCGAAGCCTTAAGCCACTACACCATCAGGGAACTCCCTCAAAGTTTTTAATGCCTATTCATCTTTCTTTTTTCTTTTCTTCCCTTCCCTTCCACTCCCCTTTCTTTCCTTCTCTCTCCCTCCTTCCCTTCCTCTCTCCTTCCCTCCCTCCCACATTGGGAAACTGTTTTACCACAAATTCCTTTTCTACAAAAAACAGGTAGTAGTGAGGGATAATAGAGGTATAATAGAGTTGAATCATTGTACTTATTGGTGATGGTACTAGTTTACAATTCCATGGTTTCATATGTTTCTTCTCAATTAAATTTTTAAAAATAGTGGGGGTTTTTTTCCTTTGTAAATGTAAACAGAAATTGGAAAACACAGAAAAGTAGCAAGAAAAAGCAAGATTACGTATAATCCCATCACCTAGAAACATCTACTGTTAGCATTTTGGAGTGCTTATGGTATTTTTTTCCTATGCAAATTGTTATATACTGAGGTCATAATATAATGTTTTCTCTTCTTTCATTTATTACAACATTTGTTTTCCCTTTATAAATCCAGTTTTATTGAGATAAAATTGACATATAACATTGTACTAGTTTAAGGTGTATAACAATGATTATATTGCAAAATCATTGTCACAGTGAGTTTAGTTAACATTCATCAGCACACACAGTTAAGAATTTTTTGGCTTTGTGATGAAAACTTTTAGGATATACTCTCTTAGTTTTCAAATATCTAATATAGTATTGTTAACTATAGTCACCAGGCTATACTTTACATCCCCAGGACTTAATTTATCACTGGAAGTTTGTACATTTTGACTTCCTCCTTTTGGCAACCACTAATCTGTTCTATGTATCTATGAGTTTGGTTTTTTCAGATTCTCCATATAAGTGAGATCATATAGTATTTGTCTTTCTCTGTTTGACTTATTTCACTTAGCATAAGGCCCTCAATGTTTATCCATGTTGTTGCAAATGGCAGGATTTTGTTTTTATAACTGTGAATAATCTATTGTGTGTGTATATACATATGTACACATACATATACATACACATACACACACACATACATACATTTTCTTTACCCATTCATCCATCAGTGGACCATTAGGTTGTTGTGAATAATGCTGCAATGAATGTGGGGATGCAGATATCTCTTTCTTCCTTCTTATTTCATCTATTAGAATTTTATATTCCTGGCAGTGTTGTAACTCATAACAGTAATAATACCTTATATTTAAATAGAATTTTACTGTTTTCAAAGCAGTAGCTCTATGAAATAGGTCAAACCAGTATTACAGTCTTGGACAAATGCAGACACCTAGGCAGGCAATGGTAAAGTAGCTTGCTCTGAATGACAAAGCTAGTTAGTGGCAGAGATGGAACTAGAGTTCAAGCTGTTTTCACTCTCACTGTGTAAGCTTCAGTCTCTTTCCCTGAAAGAAAATTTATTACCAGCATTTAGGAACAATCATTTGTATTTTGGTGTTTTCATGGTTAGTTGTGATTTCGCCTTACTGTTTTCCTTCCCTCTTGAAGGTCAGGCTTGCTTTCTTTGGCTCTTAATTTTCATAGTTCATGTGTGTAGTGCCATTAGAACAAGTACATGTGAATCTGCTTCTGCCCCCGGGCACTAGGTCTTCAGATGTCTCTTCCTCTCATTCAGTTCTCTGCAATTTAGGTGTCTTCCTTTTCTAAAGTCTAAAAGTAAACAGCTTGATTCCTGCTGACAGAATCAGAATTTGTCTCATCCTGTTTTGGATCTGTATTCATATTTTTCTCACCAAAAAGAACAGAATGAGCAGCATCCATCCCACAATCACTAATCCCACAGGAATAAAGTGGTGGTTCTGCCATATTTGTGAGATTATTTTCCCAGTAACCTTTCAGGTAATTTGGTGTAGAGGAAAGAAATATGTTGATTCATTCCTCATTTACTGCATGCCTACGGTGTACCTCGCACTCTTCCAATTCATTTATATTGGAAAACTATGGATATGAGAAATTCCCTATTTCCTGTTATGAGAGTAGTATCATAGGAGTATATTATCAAGGTACTTTATTTCATTGGTAGGAGCTAATAGAGAAACATCTTTTTATAATACTCGAAGAGTTGTGAGTAATTAAATTCTCTTGAATGGATTCTGTCATTTGGCTTAAAGATTCTTTCAAACTAGTTAACAGGTTTTTTAATTACCTACAAAGAACATAACCTTATAAAATACTTAGAAACTATAAATGAATATTGTTACAATTTAAAGAGTAAAGATGATAAACATTTTTATTAAAATTTTATTTAATAATTATAAAAGTACTATTCTTGGAAAGTTATGTGTGGGTGAGAATTTTTCTGTCAGGTTGGAGAACAATTAATTAACAAATCGTCTAGGAAAAGGTTAACCTTTGACTTAAAGAAAGGCAAGGATTTCCCTTTTGCAGGACAACTTGGATTCCTTGAAAATATAAGATTTGGATAGTAGAAGTCCCCAAGACTGGTGAAAGTTCCAAGTCTGAGTTACAGAGATCAGATTTTTAAAATACAGGAGTTGAGAAAGATGAGTTGTCTTTGTTCTGATAGGAAAAACTAAAGAACAGGGTTCATACTCAAGTGAAGAATATTGGGAGAATTGTTTTCACAAAAAAATACCCCTTTTGCTGAGGTATCATCTCTAAATCTCTTTGTTCAATCAGATAATTTGCTGTATGTTATGAGATCCTTCAGGACACTAGAATTTAGATACTTCCTACTAAATTTATATTTGTTTCAGGGTGGAAGGCAGAAGTTGGTACACTCCTCACAGAGGACGACTTTGGATAGCAGCCACAGCCAAAAGACCCTCCCCTCAAGAAGTCTCAGAACTCCAGACTACATATCGTTTTCTTCGTGGGAAAGGTAATAGCCATATATTCTCCTTTCAATCTTACTTTGTAGAGAGATGACATTGACATTCATCTTTTTTATCTTCCTCTTTCCTGTGGCTTTTTTGTTGGCTGAAAGTGACTAAACTGTGTGTATTTAGTGGCAAATCATAGTCACCTGTTCAAAGCATGAATTTACCAAATAGTGCAAATAAAAATATTCCCAGCACCAGAAATCAACCAACTATTTTTAATTTTATCTGAGAAAAATTTTCTCCACGTTTTTTTGTTTTTTTTTTTACTGTAAGAATAAAATGCTATAAATTCTTCGATTTTTAAATTGGGAAGAACAGCCACAAATGAGAATTTTTTGGGGCGGGGGTTTCCCTGGCTGAGAATCAAACTCAGGCCGCGGCGTTGAGAGTGCCAAAGCCTAGCCACTTACACCACCAGGGAACGCCCACAAATAAGCATTTTTATTGAGAGTGACCCAAATAAACACCTGCTATCAAATTGGACAGATCAAAGTTGGTTACCTTAAGCAGTGTACTTTGGGAATCATGCCAGGCACACTAAATTTTAATCCTGAAACATACTTCTGACCCTGGGGTGTTTTGTTCTCCTTCCTCTTATTCAGTTCATATAATTCATATGAAAGTTCAATGAGAAGATAATTATAGAACTACCTTTAAAGTTTTTAAGAAGTCAAGCTTTAGGAATCAAAAGTACATTTTTCCATAAAAATGTATTTCTGTTTTGACTGATATGACTGGCTTGTTTTAAACTTGTGTGGTCTCACATTCTTAATGTTTTTTATTACATTTTTATGGGTTTTGTCTTAACACCTGTAGCTTGTTTCCAAAACTCATCACCACCAGTTTGATCCAATTGAGTATAGAGGAATTTATTTGTTTGGAGTGAAATTGGGGGTCTTTGAACTTTGGTGATGTGAGGGTAATTTTCCTCTAGCTTAGTATGTGGATGGTGGACTAAGTCAGCCACTCACAAATTTTTTTGCTAAAGTAGGAATAGTCGTGCCAAATAAAAATTTCATTGCTTTCCTTATGTCTACAAATAGATAACAGAGAAAGTGATTTGTTCAGAATTGAAAATAGATTCATGAGTTCCATGGTCACAAAGAAGGAAATTTGTCTAATTCCTTTTTATTCTTGATTCAGATGTAGAATTTCCCAACGACTATCCATCAGGTTGTCTTCTGGGCTGTGTGGACCTAATTGACTGCTTGTCCCAGAATCAATTTAAGAATCAGGTGAGTAAAGAATACTTCTCTTGGAAAGATGCTTGGTTTGCCACCACAGCTGACCTATGAGATCATTCAACACAGAATATCCTGGAGATAGTAATGTACTAGCAACTGAGTTTAGACATGTAAAGAGAATCTTTTAATTAGGAAATACTAGGGAGAGAAAACATCAAGGCAGAAACAGAAAACTTCGTGATGCATTAGTTTCTGGTACATGGTGGACTGGTACCTATACATTTCTTCATAAAGCTATTGCCACAATTCAGCTAATAAGTACATGGTCCTCATCCCTTAATAAAACTTTGTTGGAGTTCCCTAGTGGTGTAGTGGCTAGGCTTTGGCGTTGTCAATGCTGCGGCCTGGGTTCAATTCACAGCCAGGGAGCTACCCACATAAAAATATAAAAAAATAAAGTGGCTTAACATAAAAAAAAAAAAAACAAAAAACTTTGTTGCTTTTGGTGAAGAAGCACTCCATTATTATCCCTTGAATTATTTAAATTAGGTGGTGGGGATGGTAGAATTTATTGTCACTTATTCTGGAACATTTGGTTCAGGCCAGAGAATTCAAGATAAACAAGTATGTTTAAACTCTGATTGCCTGGACCAAGCCAGGCTTTGTGTGTGTGTATATGTATGTATATATTTATGTATGTATTTTTATTTTGATCACTAGATTGAACTGACATAACTAAAGTGCATTTTTGAACAGCAGGGGGAGCCAAAGGATTTTAGCTTAATTGGAAAACTCTTGAAATTTAAAGGCTTATGTTTGACTCAAGAGTAGCAGAAGGGGACGGGGTGGGAGAGGAGCGGGGGAAGCTAAATATAAGGTGATGGAAAGAGAAGTCACATTAGGTGGTGAACTTATTATACATCAAGTTGACAATGCACTGTAGAATTGTATGCCTGAGACCTATGTAATCCTTGCTAACAGATGTCACCCCAATAAGTCTAACAATAAAAATGAATTTAAAAAAAAAAAAAAAAAAAAAAAAAAAAAAAAAAAAAAAAAAAGAAAATGGTAAAAAAAAAAAAAAGAGTAGCAGAAATCCAAAACAGAAAGGTCCATCCTTGAAGCATGAAGAGCCTTACCTAACAGTATGATTTTCCTGTACGTTGGATAGTTACTTTATGCAAAAGGCCTCCACCACTGTGCTTAAAAAAATTTTTTCAGCTTAATTTTTCTTAGTAAATTCTTTGTTTTTCAGACTTATTTCTTTTCATTACTGTTACTACTGTCTGCTAAAAAAACCAAAACAAACAAAAAAACCTCTTCCAATCTTACCTTCTCTATCCTTTCTTCACAGATTTTAGCCAATGGTTTTTATCCCTCTAGTTTTCTGTCTTCTGTTTGCTTGTGGATTGCTCCCTCAGCCCTTCTCTGATTACTTTATGTATCTGAGTGCAGTGCATGAAATTTGGCAAGAATATTGACCCCTAGCCTTTTTTTCTATTTTTTGTACCTGATCCAGACCTATGCAAAACCATAGACATGTGGAAGCCCTTTGTTTTCCACACCATACCCCTTAGTAAAACAAAGGTTCTAGTCCTCTTATGGGCCTTTTACCCATTTTTCAGTGTCATCTTTCCTCTCCTCTTCCCCCTTTTTTTCAGGCTAGAAGTAATACAAAAATTCCTTACATTGGTAATATGTTTTTAAATTTTAGAGACTCTTACAGTCTTATAGCTTAGTATAACAATATATTTTACTTTCTTCTTAGGATATTTGCATTCTAAAAGAGAACCCAGGAGTATCTGGCAGTGTGGGTGGTGGTTTTTTCCTATACTTTCTCATTTGTCAATCAAGCAAACCACCACCTGATACAAAGTCAAATGATTTATATTGTTAGACAGCTAGCCAATCTTCTTTCTGCCACAAATTTATGTAGAGAAGTGTAGGCAACTGTAATCCTGGTCTATGGAGTACCACAAACTTGTGGGAATTAGAAATTGAACAAACCAAAACCTTTTGGTTTCTCAAGGATACCTGTCTTTCAAGATAGCTTGGTACTGTGCCTTGAGCTCATACTGTCTTTTATCCTGAGGATGCTGAGGGCAGCACATAGAAGTGTAGGAAGCCTCCCATATGTTTCCAGCTGGAGATCCTGGCAGCTTTCCTTATGAATTTCCATGATGTGTTTTAGAATATCCCCAAATGCCAAAAGCCTCTAAGCTTCATCAGACACAGGAATCCCATGCTTGTTTTTCCCCACGGTCAGCTTTTCTGTGACTTTTCCCCATTGTTTCTTTTCTGTGTTTGAAGGTAGCATATGAATATATTCAGAATTGATATTAGTCCTATTTGGGGATTATTTATTGGGTAAGGATCTTACCACTTTTACAAGATTTAGCTTTGATATTTGGCTGCTTTTTGGAAAATTTCTTGAGCACCCTTGGTAATCCACCAGTCTCTGAACTAGGATGCTATGATGTAAGAATTGTGATTGGCTGGTCTTTTTTACTAACTTTATTCTCATTTCTGCAAGAATGAGTTGAGAATTTAGGAATAATAGCTCTGGACTAGCACTTCCCAAACTATTCCATGGCATAGGTTTTTTTCCAGAAATAAAGGGTGGGGGGCGGGTTCCATGGACACATACATTTGGAAAATGTATTCAGATTAAATAAATTTGTTTACTGCAGGACTTTTCAGAGCCCTTAATATGCTATTGTGCATTATAACTCTGATATAATTCTCCGATATCTGGTGGATATCACCTGCAATGTTTCCAAAACTTTTTGGCCACAATCGCCCACTCCACCTCCTCCCCTCAAACACACACTAACACTGACTACTTGCATACTGGAACTGTATCTCATAATATATACAGTTTAGGAAGTGCTAGTCTAAGTATGTTTGGTTTTCTATTATACTCATAGGTCAGTTCACTGAGGGAGAATCATCCAGAAGAGTTTCCTGACCTATGTCTTCGTTTTGCATCTCTGTATTCATTCATTACTCAAATGAATTGCATTTTCTTTGAGAACCATTGTGGATCTAGTAATTTTTATTTCAACTGAAACTAATCTCCTATGTGACTTGGACCACATTTTGCTTCTCCATCTTGTTCCTAACTTTTCCCTTCCCCAAAGAAACTCAGTAATTTACTTCCTAACCTCACATTCTTGGCCTTTGTTTGATAAATTAAAATATGCTAACAACAACTACACACACACACACACACACACACACTAAGCCCTCACTGTTTTCAGCATAGTGTGATCATTTAGTTCCTCCAAAAAATATAACAGAAAAGATTTTATTAGTGGTTGTTTAAAATCAAGTGCACTACAGTATAAGTGGCTTTAAAAATATGTTCTTAAGATTATTTCCTCTGGTAAGAATTCATCTTCCTTTTATCTTCTAAGAATAGTATGGCTGGCATGGTTGATGTGTGCCAGAAAAAAAAAATTTCATTGGACCTTCAACCCTCCAGAGTAACAGCAGGTGATCAACCTAGACAAGGTAGGGAGTGCTACAGACAGGGTTGTAAGTTCCAACTCAGGAGAGAGAGGTAGATGAGAGCCTTCTAGTTAAAACTTCTATATTCCCCTGGAAGGAGCCTGTGCTGTTTGCCAGCGTTTTATCTGCCAGCAGCAGATGTAAGCTCTCAAAAACAGCAGGGAGGATGTTGACTGCAACAATGCATCAAGGCTGTGGTTTGTAACCTCAATAGTAAGGCAGTTAAAACTTTTTTCTTAACAAAGACATTTTGATTGCCAAATCTATAACCATTAGCAGCTGTGGTCTGAACAGTTCTCTAGACCTAACAAGTTTTCAAACAAAAAGTTGAATTGGTGGCTTTTGTTTCTATATGTCTGTGTTGTATTTGTGCTATTTATATCCCTGCCTTCAACAGGAAATCTGATTTGTTGGAAATCTCCAAAGTCATTGATTATTTCATTTCTTTTGTACTAAATCCATTTCTCTCCTGCCAGTTTACCAACCCTTTAGTCCATTTGATCTTATGCCTGTTATAATAACCAAGACCCTGTCTTTAAGGAACTATGTTGAAGCAGTTCTACTGCTGGGTGCCTGTGTAATTGATATCAGCAATAGAATTGCAGTCTTCAGTGGGGAAAACTATATCCAAGCGATGCAGGAGGATTGCAGGTACCACTTCATGTGTGGAAACCATCAACTTCTGTTACCAATGGATTGTCTATAAGTTTGAGAGATGAGAAATTAGAGAATAAAGGAAGTAATTACTAAATATTCAAACCAGGCATTGACCTTACAAATGCAGTCCCCAATGTTATGACACCTTGCTGAGTTGTTTGTACAGTGCACGGTGGCAAGTTCACAAATTTAATTGTCAGATTTTGGGAATAATGACAGCTCTGATGGCCATTTTAGAAAAAGAGTTTCAAAATCACTTTGAAGAATGGACTAGGCGCTGGCATCAGTGCATAGCTTCCAAACGGGAGTACTTCAAAGGTAACAGTAGTGATATTCAGCAATGAGGTATGTAACGCTTTTTCTAGGATGAATTCATGAAATTGTCTGACCTTGAATATGAAAATTAAGACCAAAAATAATTGTTGTAAATTAGTGATACCCATTTAGGTCTTGAAAAATCAGGACAGAGAAGCTATGAGGTTAAATTTTAGAGAAATATACTTGATTGGATTCTTGTGCATGTGGAGGTTCCAGCATATGATTCTAAAGGGCACAGAAAGCCACAGTAGAAATTTTACGTTGAATAGGATGAAACCAGGAGAACAGTGCTGTGTGGCTTCAATAAGGTCATCTTCTACAAAGGGCTATAAGACCCATAAGCTGCATAGCTTATCCCTTATTCTTTTCACCTAGAGCAAAAATGAATTGTCTCTATAGCTTCAGCTAAAACCCTTCTCTTTGATACTGGCACATGATTTGAATTGGATACTGGTACGTGGGAGTTCAGCTATCCCACTTTGGGGCAGCTGGCCTGGTCTTTATCCAACCCCAGTCAAATATCCAATAGTCAAAGTATCATATGTTACTCTGATGTGAGGAAAGTATTATCCTCCAGTAGTGTGAGACCTGAGGTATGTCCTGTGAACGAACACCTTGAATTGCTTTGAAGGAAAATGTAAATAAGAACTATTTATCAGGAGTTCCCTGGTGGTGTAGTGGCTAAGGCTTCAGAGTTCTCAACGCTGCAGCCTGGGTTCGATTCCCAGCCAGGGAACTGCCCACATATAAATAAATTAATTAATTAAATAAAATATATTGAAAAAATTAAAAAAAAAAAGAACTATTTATCAGAGAACACATTTACTTTCAGGATCTGCTTCTTTGGATCTGTTGTGCTTGTGGCTTTGTTATTAGACTCATTTCCTTCTCTTTTTCTGAGTATAATGCCCTCAATCTACTTGGAGTTGATTTTCAGCTAACAAGATTTCAGAGCCTGATTTCGTGTCCTTTCTAGTTCCCCAAAGTTCAAACCAAGAAAACTTACAGCAAATATATGTTCCTAGTCAATGAGTTCCTTCTTGACTGTTTGCTTTTAGCTATTCTCCAGAGACAAGTATAAGGTTTATAGGTCATTTGGGGATTTGTAAAGAGTGACATCGTTTAGAAGTTACTGATCATTACAGTACAAAGGACTAATGGAGGCTTACAGAGTTGGTGAAAATGCCCAATTGGTTCTGAATCAGTAGTGATTGCCAAAAACTACTAATTTTTTTTTTTTTTTGCTTTTTGGTATGTGGGTAGCTCCCTGGCTGGGAATCGAACCCAGGCCACAGCACTGACAGCGCCAGCGCCAAAGCCTTAAGCCACTACACCATCAGGGAACTCCCAATTTTTTTTCTTTTATGAAAATAACAAAATAAATGTTTTCTAGATGGTGGGTGAACAATTTTACTCTGGAGGGGAGAAGAAAATAGTAGTTAATTACCTGTTAGATAGCTCTGAAACTTAATGAGACATGAAAAAAGAGTAGGCACCCCTCCATCCCACCCCCAACTCTGTGAGGTTGGAAACCAGGTGATAGGAGTCATGTTGTCTTAGGCAAGAGCCCCTGCAGCTTCTAAGGAATCTGTTGTCTGAATTTGAATGGTTTTTGAGTTGCTTGCTTGATCTTAAAACCCACATTCCTAACCTCTCTATTGTGCTATGTCAATGATCCTTAATCTATAATAGCATCCTCTCTAAATTGGATCTGATGTCCAAAGTTTATCCACATTCTTCACAAATACAGAACCCCTCATCTTGATTTACTCTTTCTCTGAGTCAGCTGCATTTTAGTCTTGACACTCTGATCAAAAATTCCTTTTTCATAAGTCTCTCACCTACTTGTTAGTATATAACGTGGTCCATAGTGACTAATCTGTAGTGCCCAGGCTGCAGTTGTAGAGATTATGCTTTTTTGAGGTGCTGAGGCTCTTCCAAGCTGACTTTGCTTTAATGCATTTCACCATGAAAAATAAGGCCAATGTACAGCCTTACTTTTCTTTATTCCTTGTAGACTGCTTTGGTCTTCAGCTCTGTTTCTTGTAAGCCTCTTGAAGTTAAGTGGTAGAGCTTGGGAAAGCGGGTATTCACATGAAACAGATTTAAAAACAAAAAATAGCTCTGGCTGCTGTTTTGAAAATAGACAAGAAGGAGGTTATTGTGGTAATTCAGGGAGACATTAGGATGGCTTGGACAGGGAAGTAGCTGTGGAGGTCTTAAGAAGTGATGGGATATTGAATATTTTTTGAGGATAGAGTTGACAAGATTTCCCAGAGGGTTGGTCTGGGGCTTTTGGCCTGAACAATTGGAAGGACAGAATAGCTGTTTACTTATTTTAAAGGGGTATGAACAGGAAAGGAAGAAGTTTGGGAAGGAAATCCAGGATCTTGATATTTTTTTTTTTACTGTGCTAAAATATACATAACATAAAATTTACCATTTTAACCACTTAAAGTGTAGAATTCAGTGGCATTAAGTACATTCACAAAGCAACTATCACCACTTCAGAACTTTTATCACTCCAAATAGCAACTCTGTACCCATTAAATAATAATTCTTTCTCCTTCCCCGACCCCTGATAGTTTCTGTTCTACTTTCTGTCTCAAGTAGACTTATATTTGTCCTTTTGTGTCTGCTGTATTTCACTTAGCATATTTTTTCACGGTTCATACATGTTGTAGCGTGTGTCGGAATTTCATTTCTTTTTGAGGCTGAATAATATTCCATTCTATGTATATACCACATTTTGTTTTATTCATTCATCTGCAGATGAATATTTAGATTGTGGAAATTATTGGCTATTGTGAATATTGCTCCTGTGGACATTGGTACACAAGTATTTGTTTGAGTCCCTGCTTTCATTCAATTCTTTTGGGTATATGAGGGCTGTCCAGCAGGTATCCAGCCATGTAATATGAAAAATAGAAGCATTTATAGTTGGATTTTTTTCTGGATAACTCGTATAATTAGAAGTGGAATTGCTGGATCACATGTTAATTCTTTGTTTAATACCAAAGTCTTTTCCACAACGGCTGTACCGTTTTACATTCACACCAACAATGCATGAGGGTTCCAATTTCTTCACAGCCTCACCAGCACTTGCTGTTGTCCATGTTTTTTGTTTTTGTTTTGTTTTGTAATAGCCATCCTAGTGAGTGTGAAGTCATATCTCATGGTCTTGCTATGCATTTTCAGGATTTTTTTTTTTTCAGTTTTGTTGAGATATAATTAACATATAGCATTGTATTAGTTTAAGGTGTATAACATAATGATTTGATAACATGTTGTGAAATGATTACCACAGTAAGTTTAGTTAACCTCAATCACCTCTCATAGTTACAGATCCAGGACCTTATTTTTTTAACACTAAGACTAAAGGAAATCACCAAGGTTGTGAATGTAGAGGGAGAAGAGGTCTGAAGCCTGACCCTGAAGCATTCCAAAATTTAAAACAAGCTTGTCCAACCTGTGACTTGTGGGCCACATACAGCCCAGGACAGCTTTGAATGTGGCCCAACACAAATTTGTATACTTTCTTAAAACATTACAAAAATTATGCATGGACCTTTTTTTGGTTGACCACCTGTTGTTAGTGTATTTTGTGTGTGGCCCAACACAGTTTTTCTTCCGCTGTGCCCCAGGGAAGCAAAAAGTTTGGACATCCATGATTTAAAGGATGGGAAGATGAAAAGTCATTAAAGCAGCAAAACCAAGAAGAGAATGGTGTCATGGAAGCCAAGTGGTGACTGTGTCAAGAAGGAGGGGAGAAGAATTTTGTCAGGTTCTACAGATAGATCAATTGAAATGAGGACTGAGAACTAACCATCTGATTTAGCAACATGGAAATGAACAATGACCTTTATAAGAATAGCTTGTTGGAGTGATGGGAGTGAAAACCTGTTTATAGTGAATTTGAGGAAAAATAGAAGAATTGAGAAAGGGAGTATACATAATCTTTTAATGAATTTCGTTGTAAAATTTGAGGAATGGGGCAGTAGCTGGAGAAGAGTATGGGATCTGGAGAGTTTCTGTTCTATGGTAGACATTACAGTATGTTTGTTAATGAGATTAATCCAGCGAGAGAACATTTATGTATGTGGATGAAAAAGGAGAGAATAGCTAAAATGGCCTGCAGTTTTGGAAAAGCAGAGCTGTGAAGTCCTGGCAGCATTGTCCTCTGCATTTACACTCTGTAAGGCACAGAGAAGAGAGAGCAGGAAAATTGAAGAGATGTTCATTGTGGCTGCTGCTGCTTTGGCCTCTGTGGAATTAGGTTTAAAGATCTTGATAGCAGCAGCCTCTGGTTTTATTTGTGCTGAAGCAGCTCAGCAGTAACAGCTGGACCCTGCTTTTCTCTGAGTTCTAAAAATTCAGGGAATAGAGAAGAGAGTTTACCCACTCATCTTTAGTCTTTCTTTTCTACCATGAACATTTTGACTTTGCCTGTGAATAAAATTGTGGTTGATACTTGATATTAAACTGTTTTATTAAAGTACATGCCACACCTATCCCCACATTGAAAGCCATGGTATGTGGGCAGGACCAAAACCTGCTTAAAATCCTTTCTGTTTTCTCCACAGTGTTACTTACCACCTAGCACAAGTGGTCAGTAAAGAATTTTAACTGTTTATGCTTCTACTTACATAGAAATTTGAATTTTCTTACTGAAACCTCTATTTCTACTTTAAAGCCTTAGATCATTAGAGATCACATCTTAGCAGATGAATAAGAGTGGAAAATAATTTTATACTTTTGATGTTAATTACTAGGGGAGAGGCTTCTCTGGTAATGAAGTGACCCAGAGTCATAGTTAGCCTGAGTCGTATTTGTTGAGCATGCTAAACACAAGACATCCCAAGATAGGAAATAATAAAACAAATCAATTGGGCATTGCTGGAGAGCACTTTTCTGCTAACTCTCAGTTCCTTAAATTGTGATTATGTGGTCAGGATAGTCTTACTCCGTGTTCTGTCTGTCTTTGCAGAAGGAATAAAAGTCCGAAGTGTTCATCCAGATTCGTTTTGTGATAAAGAAATCCCAAAAAGACTTGTAAATAATTTTCAGAATTGCTCTACAAGTTACCTTTTCACCTTAAGTCTGGAATGCATCCAACAAAACAGTTTTTGTATGTTCATACCTTTTGAAATGAATCATCTTCCTTCCCTTTAGTAAGAGAAGGGCTCTGTTGACTATTTCTGGCAGAATTTTCACAACTGTTCTATTTTTCTTAAATCCTCCAGTGTTTCATTTGAGATGAACGTAAGTAGTGCTCAGTGTCCTGAAGGAGAGACCTCTGAATCTCCCAACTCAGAATCACTTTTGTTAACCCTTTTGGTGTGGCTGTCTACCAAAGTCGACTGTAGGGGCTGGGTATAGGAGGTGACTAAAAGACATCTAGGGGTCTACAGCCATGCTTACAAGGTGACAGAAGTTGACAACACTAATTACTTCAATTGTATTCGCTTGGGGCAGCACTTAGTGTTACTTTTAGGCTTTGCCTATTGTGGTGAGTCAGGAGTACCAGGTGCAAATGTGCTGTTTATTTTAGACCATCAACTAATCCTCTTCCTAATCAGCTGACTAAATGGTATTTTTCCAGTGGGATATTCTAATAACTTACAAACCTGATTGTGAGGTGTGTAGTAACAGAGCAAAGCATGAGAGACATCAGTGTACCACATACTGTAAACAGTGTAATGGACCAGTGCATGCAACTGATTG
Source organism: Lyroderma lyra (assembly GCA_004026885.1). Taxonomy (NCBI): domain Eukaryota; kingdom Metazoa; phylum Chordata; class Mammalia; order Chiroptera; family Megadermatidae; genus Lyroderma; species Lyroderma lyra. Next base: position 145,840 of record PVJL010003369.1, read on the forward strand.
CTTTGAGTGCTACCACACACTGCAGCAGTATAAGTTGTAACCCAAAAACAGTGTTTGGGACGATTTTTACAGGTATTTACAATATTAAGCATGTTATGTTGAAAAAATACATGTTTCTGCAAATTTTATTTGTTATTTAGTTGTTTTAGGTTCATATATAGAGTAGTTAGGAAGAAACTGACATGAACTGCAACTATAATTAATCCCTTGTGAAATTCGTATTTTGGCCCAAATTTTGCACAAAATATTTAGCACTGGAACCGTAGGAAAAATGTTTTTCAGCACTGAAAGGGTTAAAGGAACAGTTCTGATTCTATTGGGGAGATCTCAGGCATGCTTTTTTTTAAAGAAGTTGTTCCCATTATAGAAAGTCAGAAATGGCAGGCTGTAGTCTGTATAAGAATACTGTGCTGGGAGTTCCCTGATGGTGTAGTCAGCGCTGTGGCCTGGGTTCGATTCCCAGCCAGGGAGCTGCCCACATACCAAAAACAAAAAAAAAAAAAAAAAAAAAGAATACTGTGCTAATAAGGCCTGGGGAAAGGGGAAGGTTTGTTCTTGCTTGTTGAGCATAATCCTCTTTTCTGACTATGAAATGAAGAATACTGTCATGCTAATGTTAAGGTGAAATGTGGGACATCCTTTGATCTTCTTTGAATTCAAAATTTGTCCCAACTAGCCTGAACTTTTTATTTTTATATTTTGCAGTATCCAGACATGAGTCAAGAATCAGATTCTCCATTTGTTTTCATCTGCACAAATCCCCAGGAAATAATTGTGAAGTTTCCTATTAAAGGAAATCCAAAAATCTGTAAGTCACAAGCTTTGGTCTAATTTTCTTCTTTCTTTTTTTTTTCTTTTATCTTATATCTCACTTGTTTAACTTGTTAAAAACTTTCTCTTTTATCCTGTTCTATGGCATCTCAAGTGTTGGAGGATTAATAAAATTATATTTATTTATAACTTTAATGTTAGGTTAACTACAGTATAGCCTTTCAAAGTGTACCTTTGAGGTTCCCTGGTCGTGTAGTGGCTAGGCTTCTGTGCTCTCAACACTGCGGCCTGGGTTCGACTCCCAGCCAGGGAACTACCCACCAAACACCAAAGTGTACCTTGATTCACAATTTTGGCATGCTAGTGAATCACTCTAAACTTCCATTTAGGACCCCAGTACATTTAAAATCCTATTTGTCAGCCAAGAGTATGCTTTCTTTGTTCTGCTGTACTGATCATTAAAGGAAGTAGTAAGCCAGTGCCAATGGCAACATTATCATTTATCCATTATTCCTCAGTATTCAATGCAAGAATAGGACAATTTTTTAAGTATTTATTCTTGAGTGTCTATTATCATTTCCCACTGTTCTCTTGGTTGGCTTTATGCTAACCCTCTTGCTTTTCATCCTCCTTTTGAAATCCCTTGATGATTTCTTTTTCTGTAACTTCTGCTTTTATATATTTGTAATTATAGTACCTTCTGTATATTTACTTCTTAGGAAGTGCTTGTTGACTTTACTCCTTCAACTTCCAACTTTTCAATTGCCAAATTCTCTCTGTCTAGTCTTATATCAGCCTCTTCTATTTCAAAGCAGTCTCAAGAAACATATAATGGTGTCCTCTTTGCTGAACTTCCTTTCAAAAACGACAACTACTCTCCCATTTTCTTAATCAATTACAATTTTGTGCCTCCATGACACCGCTTTTCCATTGTGTGAATTGGATGACTCTGGGGCATGCATTGTCTCACCCAGTATTTTGGAGACCATCTAGCCATTTTATAAATTTGTTCTATAGAGAATAAACTTCTCAAACTGTAATGTAATTAAAAAATCACCTAGAGAGCTGTTAAATAGGTTCCTAGGCCTTCCCTGAAGTGATACTGATGCCATTGGTCATCTAACTACATGAATAATACTGCTTTCAATCACAAAATGAAATGCTTTGAATATGAACTTAGGTTAATGTATGTTCACTGGGCAGCCCTCATGATTTATGAGATGTATGTTCCTGAGATTCCTACAAATCAGAAAATCTGAACATAAATTGCCCTTAACTTGTACAAATTATTTACTTCAGACTATACTCCAGCTGATAGCCCAGTTGCCCTGGAAATTCTTTTCTTCTTTTTCACTATATAGGATTTAAATCTCCATTTTCCTCTCCCTCTTTTCTGGTTGTGACATTCTACCCTCTGTTCTATTCTTGCCTCTAGATAATGATAGCAATACTGGTGGTAGGAGGAAAATGTGGTAGGTCTTCTCTCCCAGCCCCACTACTACCTTGATCTTTAGTCCCAATTACCTTTTCTTAGCTTTCTCCTCTATCTTGGTTTTTATCTGCTGTTTAAGCTCCTGTGAGAAAATGTTCTGTGTAAACAGAGTTTAGGTATTTCTCTGAACATTTACTTCAGTACTTTCTGTACCCAGAGATCCACCTTAATATATACATGGCCTTCATTTTTCTCCATAAGATTTAATAGAGGTGGGGAGAGTGATGCTCTTGGAGAGCAAACTTTAATAACCTCCTGTCTTTCCCCATTTCTTCTGTTAGTTAAAAGCTTTAAAAAGCCAAAATGGGTTATATGCTTGTTTCAGAGACAGCAGGACTAGATAGAAGTTGTGTGAGGTTGCACCTTCTTCCAAGGTAGGCCAGACAAGGTGAAGCCTTAGTCAGAAACAATAGGTAGCAAAAGTTTACTTTAAAAAAAAAGAAAAATGAATAAAATAAAATAAAATAAAATAAAAATAAATTTAAAAAAAAGAAGGCGATTCCCTGATGGTGTAGTGGCTTAAGGCTTGGCGCTGGCTCTGTCAATGCTGAGGCCTGGGTTCGTTTCCCAGCCAGGGAACTACCCACATACCAAAAAAAAAAAAAAGAAAGAAAGAAAGAAAAGAAAGAGTAGTTTCACTAGAAAAAACTGTTCTATTGAAAGGGAGCCAGGTTATAAGGTGATGGAAAGAGAAGTCACATTAGGTGGTGAACTTATTATACATCAATGCACTGTAGAATTGTATGCCTGAAACCTATGTAATCCTTGCTAACAGATGTCACCCCAATAAGTCTAACAATAAAAATGAATTTAAAAAAAAAGGGAGCCAAGTTGAGGTTTAGTCTGCTGTGAAGTTTCTATTCTTTATAACTCCTCATTCCTTTATTTTTCATTCAATCTTACCATCTCTAAAAATCTTAACACTCTGCCTGGACTTCATTCCCTTAGGCTGTAGGAGCCACCTCCAGTAGTTTACAGCTGGGAAAGTCTTTAATCCTACTGCCACCAGGGAAAATACATATTTAGCTCTTAATTTGAAATGCTTCATAGTTTATTCTAGATATATTGTTATTTGAAGTGGTTAAGTTCATTTTATTAATAGTATTACTACTCTAATTACAGCCCTATGGCTTAATTTTTTTTTTTTTTTTGATGGAATGGCTTAGGTGGATTGGCTAGCTAACTTTTATAGATTAGTTCTATGAGAAACACTGTGTTAAACTTCTGACTTGAAAATAAACTTTTAGAATACAACCCATGTTGTATCGTGTGTGTGTGTATGTGTGTGTGTGTATGTGTGTGTACACCTTAAATTAAAGATACATATTTTGATTTATGTTTTTGGACTCATAAATTTGAGCCTCCTTGACCTGGAGATAATTGCATTTTTTTAAATAATTCAGAAAAGAGCGATGTGCAAAATGATAACGCTTGGCTGTGTGTCTACTCAAGTTAGGAAATGCAAAAAAGTTAAATATAGTAGAATTTATAGATTGAATGTTCAAAGAGCTAAAGGAATCTTTTTACTTTAAATGAACTACTCTATAAACTCATGCAAATATCCCTTATATCTTATGCAAAGCTGTGAAAATCCCTGTGAGAGTTATATCGACTAATGACAAATAATTTTTCCCCTTTTAACTCTTGCCCATCTGCTGCACATGCATTTGATTTTGTTTTAGGCACCATGATTGAGGATGTGGTTTAACACTGAAATGCTATAGGTGCTAAATGTAAAAATAGTGGGGAAATACAGAAACTAAGCATTATCACTCTGCTTTTAAGAGAGTATACTGTATGTTACTGTAGTTAACTGTTCAGATCCCAAGTCTTGAAAAAAAAAAACCAAACTGAAACTCCGAGTTCAGAATTCCTGCAATCCAAGGGCAGCCAGGATGACTGCTGCTTTATGCAAGAAGCCCTGTTCCCTTGCCTTCATTGCTCACATCTGGCCCAAGAATTGCCGCGGTTGGCAGTCACTGTGGTAGATGTTAGGGATGTAAAGAAGTCCTTACTTGTAAGGAGCTCACAGATTGCTGGCATATGTATTGTTTTCTTAGGCAGCCTATAGAATGAATGAATTTCTGAATCCCTGAGAATGTCCTGGAAATCCTTATTGCTCTATTATTTCCCTCCTTCTATTAATTTTCCATTTTGTGACATCATCATTAAAGCCAGAGATTAGTTTGCCTACTACTGAGTGCTTTGTTCTGATAGGATGATCTTACATGAGCTGATCTCACTTGACGGTTTTCATAATCAGGCAGGAGTTTTCTGAAAATTGTACTTGGAATTTTCTTATAAAGCTTTGAGAGAGTGAAGAAGGTAAAGTCTCTCCTTTTCTTAATATGAGAACTCTGAAGTAAATATAGTTAAAAGACTTGCCTAGAGTTATATGATAAATTAAAAGTAAAATGGAGACCATAAGAAAACACAACTACCAAGTCTCAGCATAAATGACTACCCTTTTTCAGAAAACTTTGAACTTATAAAGCATTTTAACCTATATTATTTCAATTAGTTATTTGATTAAACAACTGAGTGTATGTAAAATACTTAACACAGTGCTTGGTATACAGAAAACACTTAGTGTTAGCTCTAATCCTCCCAGCAACTTTGTAAGTTAGCAAGAATTTTTCCTTTGTTCGTTTTTCAGTTGAGTAAACAGGTTCACAGAATTTGTATTTTGCTTACATCTTTCTGTTTCTAGGTTTTCTGCTTTTTACCATATTGCCTCAGAAACAAATCTTTTTAATTTACATTTCATTTTTAAGGCACAATATCATAGAGCTGGAAGGGGCCTTCAGTACTGCATAGTCCAGTTTCTGCTTAGCATTGAAAAAGTTGAAGACAATAATGACTAGGTGACTTCCTACAGGTTATACAGCTAGATAGTCTAAGGACTAAACCTGGGACCTGACCCTTCTAACTTATTCAATAAAGAGAACTACAAGTCTGGAGTCCTAAATGGAATTCTAAATTCTGTCCTGGTTTATTCTAGAAAGCTGAATAAGATGTAATCGTTCTTTGTACCTCTGGGTACCACCACCTTTATAATGGGTACTCTTAAGTTTATCTGATACCTAGTTTTTGGTTACTTAGTAGTCTATAATGTAAAGGTTTTTGAAATTTGTAATGTTTACCTTCTTTGTTTAATTCATTTGGTGAAAACATTGAGGGGGTTCCCTGATGGTGTAGTGGCTAGGCTCCAGCACTTTCAGTGCTGCGGCCTGGGTTCAATTCCCAGCCAGGGAACCACCAAAAAAAAAAAAAAAAAAAAGAAAAGAAAACATTGAGCATATACCATTTGGCAATCACTATGGTAGCGTTAGGGTGTTAGGAATACAAAGACAAACTTGCCTTGTAATAGGGCTCTTTGCCAGATTGCTGGCACATGTTTGGACTTCTAGCCAGGCAGCCTCGGAGATGAAAGGACTCCTGAATCCCTGGGAATACTCTGTGCTCTAAAGCCCAAATTAAAATCAACAGCATAGTGACTGTTGTGGATAGCATTTAGGGTGTCATTTAGTGATAATTTCTGAGGAAGCCCAGAAAAGGAAGTAATATTATTACAAAGTCAGGTATAGACCTAGAGAGATTGGGGGGAGTACTTAAGAAAACAGGGTAACTTGTTAGATTGAAGTTAATTTTTCTCACAGTATCCTTGTGCAATAGTCATAACATGTATTCTTAATTGGACAAATGAAGTCCAGAGAGATAATGACTTGCCCCACGTCATATAGCTACTTAATACGGGAAAAGGGTGGATTAGAACCTGGGTCTCCTAACTCCTGGTCCAGTGCTCTTGTTCTTATACCTGATTGCTGCAGCAAATAAAAATGACATGATAGCATGTGAGGAGAAGCTCCTTCTTTTTTTTTTTTTCCCCCCGATGCTGAGGCTGAGATTCAACTGAACTGTTTTCAACATCAGCATCACTACCTCTTTTTTTTTTTTTTTTTTTTGAGAAAGCAACCTTCAAGCTCAGGCCAGACAAGACCTTTCTTAAGATTCTCTTCATGAGATGGATGGCTCCTAAGGTTGCTACCACTGAACCATACTCTATCCTGGTAGATCAGAGGAGTCGGAGGTCAGAGACCACATCAGTGTAGAACCTCTCATTAGGGTCACCTGAGACAGAAAGATTGCTTGTTTTCTAACTTTAACACTTAGAAGAGTTATACAGCCTGTGACCTTTGCCCTTCTTAGCTGGTGATAGGGGCCCTTTGTCAGTAAAGCATTCATGTGGATTCTACTCCACTGTTTCAGGTCACTCCCCCTATTAAGTCTGAGGCAGTAAAGGGGTCAGTTGAACTGCTTTTCTCACTGTGAGGGAGGTTCACACATTATGCTCAGCCAGTTAATAGGTCAGAGGAATGGGTTTCCCACTGTGTGAAATGCCTTCCTTTATTATATATGTATATTCTTTGAAAACTTGCCTTAGCATCAGACACTCTGGAAAAGGTAATGTTTCTTTTCTAGTAGCTACAAAATTAGAAATATTAACTTAGATCCTTTAAGCTAATACTCATTGTGTTTGCGTGCTTTGTCTATCTCTACAATGTTCCACTGCTTCCTCATTCTTACAGAATTGAACTCTGAAGTTTAAAAGTGTCTCAGTCCTGATGCAAGATAATTGAATGTGACAGGAACACAGTAACCAGAAGACCTGGGAGGCCATGAAAGATTTGCATTGCAAATATAAAACATAAATAATGAAGCTTCTTTTTCTCCCTTACAGGGAAACTGGATTCCAAGATCCATCAAGGAGCAAAGAAGGGGTTAATGAAGCAGAATAAAGCTGTCTGACCCAAGAGAAAAGGAACTGTACAGCACAGTGGAGTTTTGTGTACTAAAATTGTTATCCTCTGGTCCTTTGGAACTGAAGCATTAGAAATCTCAAGGCTTGACATCAGGCTTGAATCTCTCAGAATTTAAACTCTTACCAAAACTTGTATATTTTTCTTAAAGAGTGGGATTCTTACTTTATGTAGTGGATTGAAATCTTTGAATACATTATTTATGAAAACCAATTTTAAAAATTCCAGGTCTTTGACATTTTTCAGAATGGTATTAGAAGAGAAAAGACCAATGGAAATGACTTTCTTCTCTGAGGCTTGGAGTTGTAGTTAGAAAATTCTTAACCTAGGTTAACAGTTTTTTGAGGGACCATTTGAATTTTAAAGTTTTTATTTTTTTCTTTTTCAAAATGGTAGTCTGATACAGAGTATTCGGATGTCTGAGGAATCCTGTATTTGATACAAACCTGTGATGGTACAAAAAGCTTTCTGACAAGTTTTCTGCTCCAGCCCAACATCTATTGAAGTAAACAGTCTTCAAATGATGAGTAACCTTCGTTGGCAAAAAAAAAAAAAAAAAGTTTTTTTGAAGGGATAATCTCAAGGTTGCTGCCACTGTTCTTTGGTTTGAGACATTAGGACATAAGAGGATCAGACTGGGAGGAGATGGATCCACCTGCTAAAGCAGCATGAAACTGCCCTATTTATTTTGTTTTTATTGCAAAAGTATCACTTGGATGGGACAATTAGAAACAAACTAAAAAATAAAATCCCTTCAATAAATGCATCGAAATATCCCCAGATGCTGAAACCAAACCCTTTAAACCGTCCACACCCCAGGAAGCTATGAGCTTTGGAGAAATAGGAGGTTGGTTTGAAATGAGAATTTTACTAGTCAGTCTGGCCCCACTTAGTGAAGCACTTTGTTTCTGAGGCTGTTCAGAAGAGCTGTCAGAATCTCAGTTGCTGGCATCCTTAGGAAATTCATGGTCTTAAATGTGTATGTTCTGCTTTTTATAAAGTGGCACCACCACACTGGGGAGGTTGGATTCCCTCCAGCGGTTGTGTGCATGACTTAAAAAAGAGAGTGAGAGGGAGAGAAAAAAAGTGCCCTGTGTTATGAAAAAGATTAATTTCCCCTTTCTTTAATCCTTCATATTCAGCGTTTATTTGCCTTGAAATGCCTCCACTCATTATGCATTGATGTTCACTCAGCTGTGAACTCTGCTTGTTGCATTGCTCTAGGCACTGGCTTTGAGGGGCCTGATCACTCTGGAGTTCCAGGGAAAACCCACCTGATTCTTGTTCTAGTGATGCAAACATGCAGTATTTTCTTTCTTTTCCTTTTCAACTTCTGTAGAGAAAGTGGAAAGGACAGCGAATGTCACTTCTTTTAGGGGAAAGAAGTCTCTTTCTGGCCTCCTGTAGACCCTAGTACTGTTAATGAAGCCACACTGGGTTCACTGTGCAGTTAATAGTTTACCAAGCAGTAGCACCTTGAATTCTGTGCTGGAATTGTCTGGTTTCCTTAATACTAAAATAAAACCAAAAGGCAGGAGGTAAAGAGCCTAGGGAGGGAAAAAAAAGTTTATTTGCCTTTACATTTGAATGACAGCCTGAGCACAGAGGAATCTTGATTGATTTGTCCACCTGGATAGATTGTGTGCATGCCTAAAGAAAAACGCCAGGAGCTCCTAGAGGTCAGGTTATGCAGCCATTTTGTGTGCCATGATAAGAACGTTTACAAGAACCTTACAAAGTTTACAAGAACGTACCTCAGCATCTAAAATATGCAGCTGGGCAGAATAACTTGGAAACTTCTTCTTTTCATGGTTAGACTGTGAAAGCCTGTCTTTAGTTCATGTGGTGATGGTATAAGGTCTCTCTTTTATTTGCAGAGACACTGAGAGGAAGTGTGGGAGAGACGTGAGGGTAGAGCCCTCTGTTGCTCAGTGATAAATAGCATAATTTAAAGTCAAGTGGAAATTCTTAGCAGCCTGAGTACTAACTTGCTCAGGAATAGCCTTTCAGTGCTTTACAACACTTTGCACTGACCCTGTAACTCTGGGACAGCTTGGCCTAAGGGAAGTTTCACATTTCTGAACTGGGTTTCTTTTGCATCCTGTATATCTGCGCCCCTTTTTGGATGGTTGGGTTCAGTGGCTCCCAAAGTATATAATACCTAAAGGATTCAGCATTTTTATTTTTGTTTTTCTAGGTAGGACCCAGTCTCAATTATATAAGCTCAGAGTAGGATATATGAGGTGCGATTAAAAAATAATACAGTGACTATTTAAATTAAAAAGTTTATTAAAGTAAAAGACATATTGCCATTAATCCCCCCTCAAAATACTCCCCCTCGCTTTAAACACATTTATCCCATTATTATTGCCACTTTCTGAAGCAGTTCTGGAAGTCCTCTTTTCGTGAGTGCCTTTAGTTGCGCTGTCATGGCTGCTTCAATGTCGTGAATCAATTCAAAACATTTACCTTTCATGATTCTTTTGACTTTGGGGAAGAGCCAGAAGTCACATGGTGACAGATTCAGTGAATAAGGTGGATGAGGACACACCATAATGTTTTTATTTGCCAGAAACTGCTGTATCAGAAGTGATGTGTGACATGGAGCATTGTCGTGACGGGGGATGTAACCCTTTGCACATTTCTCTGGAAGAATGATGGGATAAGTGTGTTTGAAGTGAGGGGAGTATTTTGAGAGGGATTAATGGATATGTGTCTTATACTGTAGTATTTTTTTAAATTAAACATTCACTGTATTTTATCATACTTCGTACAGTAGACTCTCTGTTAACTGGAACTCAAGCAACTGGTCTGTCAGAATTTAGGAGGCGTTGGCCTTGCAGTCAGATGTTTGAAACAGAATGAGGGGTTTTTAACATTTTGCTTACTATTGCTCTTCTGGAGAAAGAACTATGTGTCCCCTCTTTTTAAGCTAGAAGTTTACAGAAACCCATTTTTTCCCTAGGGAGTAGGTATGAAAAATTTAGACTTCCAAGATTACTTTTACAAATAATTACAAAGTTATGGCTTTTAAGAGTTATAACCCTGAATCTTTCCATTTTAAGTACTGCCTGTACTAAAGCCCATTTATGTGGATTCATTTACTTTAGTTGAATTTTTTTAATGCCTTTACTAGAGCTCCTAGCCAAGATCAAGACAGTATGGAGGTTGTTCTTTTGCTTAGCTAGAAAAGGCCAGTAAAAAGGCACCCATCTGTTAAGCTAGAAAAATCAGCTAACTTCAGTTTATTAGACCTGAGGGAGGGAACGAAAGTCCTGTGATGAAGGATGTTTTCTCTTTGAGGTTCAGATAGCAAGTACTCATCTGCTGTTCTCAGCTTCTGTGAATGTGTTTGGAGGGAGGTAATCCGTATCACAAGTTCCAGCAGAAACAAGGGATCTAGCTAGCATTTGGAGAGCTTTCTACCTTCCTCATGCAGAAAAAAAAAGAACAAAGCCACAGTGCTATCCTCTGACTCAAAGAAACTTGTGTGAATGTCTGTCCATTTATGTGTGTGTACATAATGGGGTGAAACTTGGTAAACTGATCAGATTTCAGATTTCAGTTGTGACAATAGAGAGTCCAGAAAGAAAACCTAGTAAATGTTGTATCCTAGCTTGGAGTCAGTTAAATAGGGCCAGGGAATGGGGGTTGGGGGACCTAATGGGATCTGAGGATCCAAAGAAAGGCGTGTCACAGGAAGGGTGTGAGATGTTGGAACAAGAGGCAAAAAATGTAATTATAGAAGATTTGAGAAGAATCTAGCTATACTGACTAATATGGTAGCCACTAGCCACATGTAGTTATTTAAATGAAATTAAGAATTCACTTCTTCAGTTACATTAACCATATTTCAAATGCTCAAATAGCCACATGTGGTAGTGACTTCTGAATTGGACAGTGCAAATACAGAACATTTCCAACATTGCAAAAAGTTCTGTTGGATAATGCCTATTCATAGCAGAGGTTCATCTACTTTTTCTGTAAAGGGCCAGATAGCAAATATTTTAGGCTTTACAGGCCATACAAGCTATTACAACTATTCAACTGTGCAGATGCATCTATGGATAAAGATATACATAAATGAATATGGCTGTGAGCCAATGAACTTTATGGACACTGAAATTTGAATTTTGTATAATTTTTTTACCACAATTTCCCCCCCAAACAATTTAAATATGTAAAATCCATTCTTAGCTCAAGGGACATACCAAAACAGGTAGTGAACCTGAATTGACCTGTGGGCCATAATTTGCCAATCCCCGGCCTAGAGAAACAGGCAGTAAAATAAGATTCTTTTACTATACAGGACATCAATTACTTGAAAATTTTTAGTGGTTCTTCCAGGCTTGAGAACTTTCTCTGGCTAAAAATTGGGGTTCACCATAGGAATATTTACTTGTTTGTTTCCTATGTTTGCAGTCCAGTCTCTAGTGGGAGAGTCGTGCTCTTCAGTGGGAAATCACTACTCAAATGTTAACCCTTAATTAAGTCACACCTAAGTTTAAAACACTAAACCCTACTTTTTCTCTACCTGCTAAGCAGTTGGATCCTCACGTGTAACATCACCCAGTACAGATTGGAAGTTTGCTGCCACCTGAGATCAGTTCTGTCCTTGTATTGGTCTAGCTGAATATTGGTAAACCAAATGGAGAGATTATTCTTTCTAGACCAAACAATCTTAGTTCTCATCTTTAGCCATAACCTTCACTCCTCACCCCTCATATATCCCTTTTGTGTGTGTGTGTGTGTAGTCGGAGAGTAAAGGGATTTTATGACTTGGCTCTATCCCCAAGTCACATACTATTCTGACTCACTATTGGAGGATGCCTCAAGATAAGGGAAGAAAGAAGATAAAAAACAGCTTCAGAGCTAAGACAGTCAAGGACACAGAAAGGGGATAATAGGGGCTAAAATGTGAGGAGCCTTGAGAATTGAGATAAATTTGCTGTGGGAGGAGGTGGAAGTGTTAGGTTGGAGGTCCTTAAGACTATGTTTCACAAGAGAGATGGGTAGGAGGGTTTGCTTAACAAACATGGACTGAATGCCTAGTGTGTATTAGTGTGCTGGGCAATCAGAGATGAATGTCAAACAAGGAAAGATAAAAGTTTCAGTTGTTAGATAAAAGTTTCAATTGGGTTGAAGAAGGTCAGAATAAAAACTCTTAGATAATAAAAAGCATTAAGATTTGGTGATAGGATGGTGAGGTGAAAAGAGATATAGAAGGATTAGAAATGGGTACTTTGGAGAGGAAAAGTAATTCCAAAAAAACTGGAGAACAAAGGATAAAAAATTAGGGGGTTGATATTTTGCTGAATCGAGTGATAAAATGGACGAACCATCATAAGCTGTGCTTGCTTTTCTGTTCTATGTGGATGTTCCCGTTCAGACCCCTGTGACCCTTTCCCCACAGTTGAAGGACACCTTCAGAATTGTCTTCTGTATTTAAGGTACAGTAGTTCCCTTCCGAAGACTCCTCTCTGCGAGGAAGTATTGTCCAGCGAGAGTTCTTTCACGAGAAGGGTGCGTTATGTTAGAGCTCTCCAATCCAGATTTCTTCGAATTTATGTGTTTTAACCGGCTCGCCGGGTTTTCCAGCATTCCCAGAGCAGACTCTAATTCTGGCTCCGGTGACCGTGCATTCCGAGACCCAGGATTTGGCTCCTGCATCCAGGTTCCGGGTTTCCCCCACGCTCTACCGCTTCAGACTCCACACAAGCCTGGAATCCGGATCCGAGGGCCTGGTAGTCCAGTGTCCGGGCCTTCCAGGGAGCCCTGGTTGTCCGGATCGCAGCGGCAGCGGCGGCTGTGGCGGCGGCTGAGGGACCGTGGCCCCGGACACAGCGGCACCGGCTGGTCGGGGCGGAGCGGCACGGGGAAGGGGCGGAGAGCCGGAGCGGAGGCGGGGTGGGGTGGGGGGGAGGGGCCGCGGGAACGGATGGCGGCCTTCGCCCGCAGCAGCGGCGGCTCCACGGCCTGGGGCTCGGGGCCAGCGGAGGTGGCGGCTCCCGGGACCGGCCGCGCGGTGAGTCCGGAGCTTTGTGTCGAGCCGGGGCTGGGGGGAGGAGAGAGGCGGTGGTGCTGAGGGGGGGCCGGGGGCAGCGGCGCCTGACGATGGAAGTGGGGGTTGGGGGTACCGAGGCGGAGCGAGGGGAAGGTGTGTAT
>PVJL010003370.1:0-48928 GCA_004026885.1 Lyroderma lyra
TATCATGTCTCCACAAATTTTCAGAATTAAACTTAAATAGTAAAGGCATTTTCTTTTTTACAGAACCCATGCTTTAAAAGTCTATCATCACCATATGTAAAAGAAAGCCTTCAAGATTCCCTTTCACCAGTGTTTGAGGAAAAATCATCTATATAAGGTTGTTATATCAAACCGTTGTATCTTATTTTATTTCTGAATTTTGTACTGCATAGAATTTTACCTAATAATGAGTATTTGTAAAAGAAATAATAATTCCCATAGCTACAAGAACAAAAAAAAAAAAAAAAAAGTGGGCATGACAGGTCCCGAGTGTAATCACAGCCACAAGTTTCTTACGATTGGATTAATTTCAAACTTTAGAGAAATAAGTAGTTGAAGTTTTATCAATAAAGGTGGTAACTCAAGATATACAATTTCTAGTGCTATAGGGCTATTTTTGCAAAATAAGATGTATCGTATTGCCAATTTGTTCCACAGCTGAAATTTAAAATACTGACAGTTTGAAATATGTTGACATAGTGGTGATACTCAAAGGTTAGTTCCTCTTCCATTTAAATATCATATTCCATATTAAGAAATATAATCATTCAGAAACAATTTGTTCAAAGGATCCCTGATATGAAGCCAGTTTCATCCCCCAAAATCCAATGAGTTCCTTGGTATCAAAGGAATATACATAAGAATGAGGGCTTATAATATTTTTTTGAACTCCACAAAAACATTATGGAATCAGACATTCACAGGTATGAAATATTAACCGAAAAGTAAAATACACTGATCAGATTTCAGTGTAATTAAAATCCATTCCCTCCCCAGGAAGATGGGACTTTAATAAAATATAAATGTTTTCAGTCAGGTCCTAAGCAATTTGAAATCCCAATCTAGAATGGAGCCTGGACACTTACTGGCACTCAGCCAATATGAAGGAATGAAAAGTAGATAAAAAGTAAACAAATAGTCTGGTTAACAAAGGAGAATTATCTCTAAAAAGAAATAAAAATTATACTTTTTATAGTTTTCAATATTTTGAGTTTAAAAACATAATGTACTATTTTCAACCCACAAATTAGAAATAAAGGTACATTTTGGTATGGAACTGTGAATTAACATAATGTTATCAATTATTGCAAAAGACAGCTACAAACAAAGGCAGGACATGATCTTTGCTATTTAAAAACTATATATGCAATAGCACTTTGTAGTATTTGTTTAAAAATAACAAATCACACTAATAATGCTAGTCTTTTTGGGCTTTTAACTATTCTTAATAGAAATAAGATTAAGCAGGCTAATGTGGTAAAAGTTCTGAATTGCTAAGTGCATTTGCTTCTTTACACATGAGAGTGCCTGAGTTCAGAAGCACTTTTTTTGTAATATTTGTTACATAAGTACTAAAATGTTATTCTGTATTTTAGGAGACTTGTGGATTTCATTTTTATCTGAAGGGTCACAGGAGAGACAGAACGTGATGTTTCACACAAGTGGCCTTAGGATTTTCAAAATTTCAGGTTATGCCCCTAACCATTTGGCTATTTCCCACCTACATGGGGTCACAATACAAAGTAAAGTCACCTCTAAGAAAAATCGTGAACTTCAAGGCCAAACAACTGAATAAGTAATTTGTAGACTATCATCAAAGTCTGGAATTTATGCAAATAACATTGCTCACATTTAATAGATCTGTAATGGTGTAAGCTTTTCCAGCCTAAAAAAAAAAAAAAAAAAAAAAAAAAAAAAGAGTGGAGAGCTTTTTATGGTGCAAGATTGCTACCTACAGGCCAAACTGCAGAATGACATACAAGGCAATTGGAATGGGGTGGGGGAAGAGGTAAACAATTTTTTATAATGACATGTAAGGTATTTGCTAACAAGTAGGTGAGGCCAGGAGCATATAAGATTGCATACTAAACATTGGAATAGGTATTGACAGTTTTTATTTTGAAACTATTATGCAATCCAGTTTTGAGTTTTCCATTATTTCCCACTGTTTTCTTTTGGGCATTTTTATCTTCTGAAAAATGTAAATTGCTTTTCTGATGGGGAAAAACTTCTCTTTTAATAATATATTCTAATACCTCTGAATGTACACTGATTCTTTACATAGGCTATATGTAGAATCTATGTTAATAATTTTTATTGTTTTTGATAGAGCAATCAATCACAAATTTGAAATTAGTTTCCATGGTTTGAACAAATCTCATCAGGAAGCAGTGGTGGGGGGAGAGGACTGTTTACACCACATATTCCCTGACTCTAAATAGCTTTTAAAATTCATTTGTTGAAAAATTATCTACTTGCAATATTTAGAGTAATTTAAAGATTATGTGTATTTTAAACTGCATTTCTTCTTTAAGAAACTATCAAATACTTTAGTTATAAAACTCATGATAGTTCATTTTACAATAAAGGAATCTGATTTTTTACTTGGAAAAAAATAACAAATTCATACTGAGTTCTCAGTAATTTATATAGCAGCCCACATTTTTCTGACGTATAGAAATTTTTAAAATGTAGATCTTTAAAATGATAAGGAAAGTTAATAGAAATGCATTTTTCCCTTCAACCATAAATTCCAATTCTAAAGAGAGCAGGTTTCAAAACTGAATAATATATTATGGTTGAAACACATCAACAATCTGTCATACCATATGTACAAATAAACATATCCCACTATCACTGTACATGCCATAAATGAGGCCAACAAAACATTTGAAAAGGTAGAGCAAGTTCTTTCTCATACTGCTACAGACCCTTAATAACATTGTCAACATTTTCTAAGATACCTGTAAAAGAAAATTATCATTCTTTAACACTGCTATTTTATAGAGTTCAAACATTCTGCTTGTCACACATCCTTAATTTTAAATAGAATTTAGAACATATCCAGGTTGAGTAAGGTAAGAATACTGTTTTTATAACTGGATTTTGGTTTTGAATAATAAAATTTATTGACAACATATCAATGAACAATTTAGACATAATAATCTCAGGTAAAATTCAATTAATTAAAGAGTTCAAGAATAACAAAATCAATGAAAAGGCACTATACTAGTAATATGCTAGTTTATTCTCATTTATAGCCACCTATATATTGTTCAGCATTTTTCCCCAATTAAAGTATAAGTTTTAAGCAATAAATGAGTGTTATAGAACGTATAACTTTAAAAATTGAAGTGGTGAAGGTATTAACCTATATAGAATCCTTAATATAGAATCTCTTGAAGAGCTAATGTTTAATATATGGTATTTAATTGTATATAATCATAATATAATTATATAATGGGTAAATGTCCTCAATTTTATTTTAATTAAGTAGACAGTCTTTTTATTAGAAAGTGTTCTATCATTATTGTTCAGAGAAATTTTAATAAAGATTGAGGATGAACCATATAATTTCTAAAAGTAGATTAATAATAAATTTTCTGTGAAATTAATATTTAACTTATCTAACAATATTTTTCCTCTTATTTGGTTTCAGTAAATTGGGTTGTTACTTGCCAACTGACTTATATTTTGTCAGTCTGTATAACTGTGAACAAAATTAGTAAAAATGTTCAGAATGTGTGAGAGAATTATTATTTAAGGGTAAGAAAAGTTTTTAATATTGTCCTCCTAGGCAAAATAGATTTTAAACGCCTTATTATTATTTACCTGGGGCAAATAAATTAATATGTAGCCTTAATTACAACATAACATAATTATAAACCATAATAAAGGGTAAGATTTTTCCTATTTGCATTTAAGAAGGTTTTAGGAACAAAATATAAAGGTGAATAATAAAAATTGTATTATAGTTGGTGGATACTTATCCCAAGGCTATCCATCAAAATCACCTAAAATTACTGACGATAAAAAATAGTGTCATTTTTTCTGTGACATAATTGTAATGCTCATAAGAAGGTAGCCGACTGTGTTTGTGTGTGGTTTTAATGTGGATTGTGTTTTGGAAAAATTGCCCATATATGCGACATAACTCTTTTTTCTTGGCTCGCAGAACCGTATTTGACATTTTTTTCTTATTTGTATATTTTCACTGTTCTCGTGCTAAACATGAATAAGTTCTAAAACTAAATTCACATTTTCAACATGAATTCTAAACCCATCAGGTCTCTTTCTAGCAAGGGATGTTACTTTTACCTTTGCTACATTCTCCACAAAACTTACTGGGAACATACTTTCAGAAAATGCCAGCCAATAAACTACACTAAAATAATTTTCTTTATAAAAGCACGATGATCTTTGGCATCGTTCACTATTTTCAAAGCCATAAAAGAACGGATAACAAATATATGACTCACAAATTATCAATTATGAAAAATAATCTGGTTCAGAAAGCTGTACTAATGTAAAAAGATGGATCACTTGTCACAAACCAATAAAGGCTATTGTTTGTGAATTCAATATTTGATTTTATCATTTATGTTGGGCAACTTAAAATGATTTTTAAACCACATTACTTTTGGAAAAAAAAATGTTATAAAGGTGAACACGGGGGTTGGGAGAAGAAACCAGATGTGTAATCTGTCATCCTTGAAACAATTTATATTCTTACATCGAATCCAGCCTACAAATCCAAGTTGCAAAGACTTAGTCAGCAAAGATGGATGCATGAGAAGGACCCTCTCGTGTCCCAGAGAATGGACGGTAGCAGGCGTGTCAGTGTGACTTTGATTCTAGCCCTCTTTTTGATGTGCCATTGCAATGGCTGAAAATTTGCAGCTATTGTGCTTCATTGCATGGAAAAGTTTAAATCTTGTGTTTTCTTTAAAGCTAAGTATGGGTTGTTACACTTCTTATGAGGGTACCTGCTTTAGCTTATTTTGTAGTACAGAGAAAAGCACAAGGAGGCCAGTAAGTTCAGAAAACCTTTAAGACCAATTCTCTTCCAAATTATTTCATAGAAGGAATAGGTACAATTCTCACCAACTGAGAAGAACATCCAGGTGAGTGACTAGGGCCAGAAATTTCCTACGTGGTATTATCCAGGGGCCATTTTAATGCTCTAACCTGCTCTCTGATACCCCAATTACAGCCTTTTACACCTGCTTGTAAGTAAGGGCATGGATGGCAAGGAAAATCAGAAATACTTTGTCCACGAGGCCAGTGATAAAATGTGCATATATTACCTAGGGTGCTCCTATTCTCAGCCCTAGATAACAAATTCGACCACTAGATGACAGAGGGCACAGGTGAATTTCAGTGACAAAATATGGCAAACATAGGCAGAGGGTAGCAGGGACCACATGGCACATAATGAGGAGTAATCCCAGGATAAAGATGTGCTCAGATGAGTATCTGGTGGGGAGAGTGGAGAATAGTAAAAGAAGGAATAGTGGTAAGGATAGAAAGGTAGTCACATCCTAGAGACATTTATTCCACAATGGGCTTTTACTATAGAAGACTTCTATCTTCTCTTTACTCAGTGGAGAAACACTAGAAATCTGAATAAAGAGAAAAAGGGAAGACCCAAGGGTCTAGTTATCTATGCCAAAACACAGTAAGAAAAACAATTAAACCTTGGATAAACCTCTAACAGCTTGCTTGAGGTGTGGGTCATGAATTTTGCTTGAAGTGGGGCTCATGTGAATGTTCTTGGATATATTCCTACTTGGACTCTGAAAAGGAGTGAAAACGAGGTGGGGGAAGAACATAATTGAGTAACTATTGCATTATGGCAACTGCTAGCTAATGAAGACCCATTACAACTAAGTTTTTAATATAAAATGTGCTAATTGACTAGGTTGGAGCTCAGAACAAGCATATGGCTAAGATGTTTGATTACCTAGTCTGGTTCCATGTCAGTGATCAACTATAACACTGTAAAAATGAGTGTTTCTATGACAACTTCTGAGGTTGCTGACTAAGGAGTGGGTGACTCCTTAAGGGATGAGTTCTCCAAATAATACATGATCCATTAGTCCCCACACTGTGTGACCTGAGAGCTCATCAGCCGAAGTATGCTTTCTCTTGTTCCTTACTCAAAACATTCATCTTGCTCTCAACCTTGGCAAAACTTGAATCAGACTTCTGGGTGAAGTATACTCCATAGGATTTATCTTTTTTTTTTTTTAATTGGAAAGGGTATATAAACCTATGAATCTAATCTTATAAAAGCAAAACAAGTCAACACATTCCAACCAGCTCTGAGTCTAACGTTCAACCTTGTGAAGAGTGATTATAATAATTTCTGACGTTTCTGGATAGGGCCAACCTCTAAGTCAAAGACAATCTGTATAGGAACTTTCAAGAGGTTGGTATTTCATTATCCACAATTTTAGACAAATACTTTCTTTTTCAAGGTCATTCTAAACTAAAATTCAAAACAGGTGTTTGATGCTAAGGCTGTAACCAAAATATTCCCCTTTATAACCTGCAACTCTGATAAGACTTCCCTCGGAAATATAATGGTTACATAGCCTTGTACAGCTTTAACAAACCCCTATTTTCTTCTTTCTGCACCATACAATGTGCAGTCTATTTGCACCCATTCAGGACTAAATTACAGATAAAGTTACTGCAAATTTGTTTTCTCAAAAAAGCAGTCAGCCTTAATATCCCTTGAGTAATAAAAGCCTTGTCTTTCATTCAGAACTAGAACTGGCATAATTTTCTCCAAGAAACAAACTCTACTTCCTGCGACAATGGACCTGTTCTTAAAATTCTGAATGGGATACAGCTCAATTTGCAGGTGTTCAGGTATAAAGGTAAAAGGGCATTTGACCCCCCAACTGGCAATTGTTGCTGTGGTAGGTAACTTCAGTCTCCTACTTATATCATTTTATTAGATAAGCTGCCAGAGTTTTCAGCTCTGAATTACAGAGGTAGGCTCAAGTGAATCAATAATTTATACAGATATATCTCATTCATTCTGATGGTATAAAGATACATACTAACAGCCTGCTGCAACCACGGAACAAAGCCAGAGAGACATTATTTAAAAAGAAAGAGAGAAAAAAGAACCCATTTATCTATGTGTGGAAAAAACGTTATGTAATAATGACCTAATGGCTTATTAATTTTATTTTTCAACCATTTTAACAAATGCTGTGATGAGATAAATAAGCTCTTTTATCAACTGCAATACAGATGCCCTGGCAAATGTTAAGCTAACATTTAAAACTTTCAGATTGATTTTAACATAGAATGATACCTTACAAAGCAATGTAATATAAATTGTTTGAAAAGAGTCATGCATCTAAGAAGTTTACATTAGTTTACTAAATTCCTCAAATGTTTTATTACTGAATTTCAGTATAAAATTACTTTCCAAAGGGTGAGAATCAAATACATTTAGGGACTTTACACTAAGAGTACTGTTAATACAGCCGTATGCTGTTAATCATTACCTGGGGAAAATCATATAGTATTTTATTCACTAATACTATGACACTTTTATTAACTCATAATCCCTGTGCTAACAGTGGTGCCTTAAACAAGTTATAATTAAGAGGCAGCAAATATTAAAAATGCCTACTTTAAAATCCTTCAATCATGTTAAAGGGAATCCTCTAAACACATGCGTTCCTCTAAAAGAGAACAGAACTAAAAACAGTGTGGTTACAATGTAATTTAATAATTGATAGCTAAGATGGCTTAAAAAATATTTCCATAAGTTCCTGCGGTCCTTAAGGATGAAGGAAATTTGTCATTTAAAAACACGATAAAAAAAATCTCTCCTAGCAAGTATAATTATAAACAGTGACTGTTTCTTGACAGATCTGGAAATGTCTTCGAGGATAAGATGCATTAGAAGTTGGTCGCTTGCCCATTTTATCTGTTTCAGTTCAAGGCCAGACATGTGTCCAGCTTGAACACATGAACCAACTGCATTCAGACTTGGTTTAGAAAGACTGCATGCAAGTTGATTAGGGCAACGGGTCCAATGAGGAAGAGGACAGCAATTACAGGTAATACTCAGTTACCACATTTTCTTCCACATGGAGAAATTGTATTTTCCCTTCTTCTCCAAAAAACTAGCCCTTGGAAAATAGGACAGATGATAAAAGTTTGAAAGAAAATAAAAGCACACGCACGAGAGAAAGAGTGAGAGCAAGAAAGACAGACAGAGAGAGAGAGAGACAGACAGACAGAGACTGGCTGACTAATGCTGTAATCTGTACCTAAAGTCCCTAAGCCTTTTTATGGGACACTCTGAGGCTGCCCACTGTAACCAGTTAACATTTCTGGCCTTCCAAGAAAATATTACTAGTCCTTAAAAGTAGAGAGAGGAAGGAGAAATAATGGAGTGCCCCCTTTCTGACAATCTAGGGGGAAAGGAGAGAAATGTTCCCACACTGATCTCATTAAGATGACGAGAATAATGAGTGTGAATCTTATGTATGAATCTCAGAGTAGATAGAGGAGAGCATAAATGTACCCCACATTTACCCTTTTATGACGCCTGATATACTACATTTATTCTCAGGTTCATCTGATACTACTGTTGGGGGTTTCCGTGACAATATTACAGCTTTAACTTCAAGTTTTGCCGCCGAAGTCATCTGAGTCAGTCATTCAACACAGTTTTATTGAGTGTGCACGAAAACGAGGAAGATCTGTTAATGGCAACTGAAATGCATCTCAAGCAGAACAGCCAGAATTTATTTCCTGTCACTGGTTCTAGTAATGGATTCAAAATACTGACAAATGGCATTTTTTCAGTTTATAATCTATTTTATTTCCTAGTTCCTTAAACTTAGGTTAAACATTCTAGTCAATTAGAAACAGAACCCAGGTATTATTAAATATATCTGCAGTATATTTTTGGAGGAAGAATCATGCATTTTTCAGCAAACACTGATGGGATACTTTTCCTTGTGATTTATCTCTTTCTTAGGTCCAACATTCAAATAATAATTTTAAGTTAAGTCATTTTTCAAGATTGATAAAAATTGACCACATAACTCTCAGAAACAAAAACCTATGTTGTTGTGATCATGTACATTATTCAAGCCTAAATGAGCCACAGGCCCTAGTATTTAAGGACTTCAAATCATTTCTTCAGATGATATAATTTAGCTTTCTTCACTCCAGTAATTCCAATAGCAATAAATTGATGCACAAAACTTACAGCAAACTATACCTCACATAATTTATATAATGAAGTGAACAACAACCTACAAATTTTAATAGTAGCTCAAAATATGCCCAACTTCATTTTATTTCAGTACTTCCACCATTTTGTAAATGAATATACTATCCTATTATATTGCTTAATTATATGCTACAAAATTTTTTATCTATATAATTTTAAAAGAAGTTTAGGATGAGAGAGAGTAATGTAATAATGTTGACCACCAGCTTCTCTAAATAATTCAGAATACATAAACATTTTTTTCTTGGCATTTATTTAGTCTAATGGAAATTTAGGCCATGGACAGGTTCATCTTAGCTACCATTAAATCAATATGGATCAATATAGATGGTTTAAACTGTTTAAGCTACTCAGTGAAAATATGTTTAAAATCTGGGAAATATATTCTTAATGAGCCTACATTTACTTTTGGAAAAAAGGAATTAATACTATTTAGAGGCCAAATGGCATTTCTTTACTTGTCTAAAATACCTCACTTAAACACACGGTGAATTCTTTAACAGTTCTTTATTACCACACACATCTCTGCACAGAGCTATGATTTGATAGGACCTCAACTAATAGAAATATTAATGAAAACAGAAGATACACACTTTTTACTTAAACTGCAGGAATAATACCTAGCAAAGTGAGCACAGATTTGCTATTTCAGCTCAGCAATTCCAGCCCTCCTAGATCAACACCTCCCTTAACAGGAAATACGAAGGATTGGGAGTCCAATTTTACACTCTTAGAACTCTCCAGGACAAAATTAGACACTTAGTTTTTCTTAATTATGGACATTACTTAGAAACCTCAGGATTTAGAGATATCTCTCTCTCTCTCGTTGTCCTTATCTTCTCCAGGCCGCTGTCTTTGAAGCATCCCTCATCAGCCAGTGGGGGGAGAAGAGTTTGTGTCTCAGTAAGTCCCTTTACCTTTTAGCACTTTAATTTCTTCTATTGTCAAATGACCTCTAAGCTCCTGTCCAACTGCAGCATTCTATGACATTATCTGCATCCTTCGGAGCTTATACAATCACCACTTTTGCAGGTCCCATGCCTTGGCCATTAGGAGGTGCTCCATCTTGCAGCTGAGGGTGGGATAGATGTGTTCCTAACATCCCGAGCACACAGCCATGACTCCATGGGACCCATTTCCTACATGTGATGTTTCCATTCTATAGCTAGTACTCTCTGGAGGGCTTCATGGGCTTGGTGAATGGTTCTATGTCATTATCTATGACATCACTACTATGAGAAAATGTGTTCCAAGGTCCAAGCAGCTGTCTTACAAAACAGGCTTTTACATCTTGTTTGGAGGTAGGGAGCCTATATGAAAAATATTTAGTTTTAACTACTGATCAATTGAGATTTGAGAGTCAGAAATAAAACTGTGGTAGGAGGCTCATATTCGGGGAATTTTAAACAATGAAGGAAACAGTGCACACCTAGACAAACTAGTAGATCCTAGGTTTAAAGGTCTCTTGTATAAATACCAGAAATTCCTGGTTGAGGGATACAATAAGCTCTTGTAACAGAAGAACCAAAAGTCTAATTAAAATAACTTAAAACCAGGTAAGTTTTCAGTATTGCAGCCCAACTAGAAAAATCTCAGCTATATGGAAATCTTTATTTCTTAATTAATTTTCTCTGAGTAGCAGCCATCAATTTAATTTACTAATATCACTTCAAAATTATAACACCTTTTAAATACAACCTCAGTATACTAATTTGTGGATAATAAATGAACTACTTTAAACATTGGTAATCTACTATTTTAAATTAAATCCAAAAGATTTCTCTAATTGACTAAAGGAAAATAATATTTAATTCATTAACATTTTATGACAAAACTGGATGCTCTATTCTTATTTTCAGCATGTATGTCTGCTTGGCAGGAACTGTGTAGAATGCTAACTATGGAAAATGCAGTAGAATTATTTGTATATGGCAAAGTGGGTTATAAAACATCATATATTTACATAGTATTGATAAATGGCAAAAGTAGAAGGTTTTTTTTTTTATATTGCTATGGAGGATCTGGGGAACTTGCCATGCAGAATAGCCAGTACAACATGTATCTTCACTATTTCAAATGACTTTCCTATTCCACAACCATTTTTTCCTGCCCTTCCAATGAAGATCTAATAGGTAATCGAGCTTAATGAAGTATGCTTTTACATCTCTGACATAATGATATTCATTTAAGAATATAAAGGTTCTCTATTAGTCATAAATACAGTGCAAAGTATGGACAAAACCCATCAAACCCTCATAATGAGAGAGGTTATAGCACTTAGGCCAGAATTAATGGCCACCCCACTTCTCCATTTCAGTGAAGCACAACAATGCACCCTTGGAACTGGTGAGAAGAAAATTCTCACGGGGGTTTTCATAAGGGGAAGATTCATTCTTCTATCACTACAAAGCCAAAAATGTTTTTCTTTTAATTGGACTCCAATATAGTCAATGATTTTGTATAGAGATTACAAATTCTCTTCCTTCAGACTGATTATCTATAGGGATAATTTGCATTGTATGAAAACTACAGAAAATCCAAACTAGACTTTACCACCAAGAGCATGAAAGTAAACTTAATTAAACTCACATTAAACTTCATTTAGAGCATGTATTTGCAACAGAGTCTATATAGTACCCAAAGGGCCAAAAACTGGTTATTTGAGGAGCGAAGAAAGTTGTAGTTATCTCGATTTGTGGCCCTCCGAAACTCAATACCCCCTGACAAAATCTTATTCGTTAGTATTTAATTTCTTGTTAAATTAAAAAGAAATTTCTCTGGGGGGGGGGGGATGAATATGCAAAAGAGAGTTGAGAAACACTGATTTAAGAAAAAATAAAAGCCAAGTTTTATCTCTAAAATTTTTTTATTCAATCCTTAAAAATCAGAGTTGACTTTCATTTTTATCCAAATATCTGTTTACACTTTGATATAATTTCTATCCTTCCTTGCTTCTTAGGTCTTCTCTCATTTTCTCTTATTTCCCTTTGAGCCAGTAGCTGATGACTTAGGCGAACACAGAAATGGCCACTCTTTCATCTCTGTTGCTGATCTCTAACGCTACCACTTGCTGAGTGTTAGACCTCTGTCATCACAGCAAAGTAGAAGGTGCAATAACAGAGTCATAACGCACAGACCTACTGTGGCAACACTGACTACTGTGTGTCTATATCTAATTCTGACTGTTCTGACTGTCATGTTAAAATGGCAAGAAAGGGGGCAATGAAAAATGTGAACAACTTCCTTAACAACATTTCAGGTTAGCTTCTCACTGGGTGAATTAACATAGATAATCCTAAGGTATACCTTCACAATTGGTCAAATAAAAAAAAGGGGATGACAGAAAGCATTCTACTCCTATTTCTTATTTACCTGATACAAAGGGGCATGAAAATATGTGGAGCATGAACTTACTGTCTAAATTATATTAATGACTGCATTTCTGTTATAATTTGCAGTCTTTCGGAAGAGTTATTACTCTTTCCAAAATTTTACTAAAATAAATTATATAATTATCTCATTCATTTAAACATTTTTCCACTCTCCATAATAATATTTTGCAATGGAATATGGCTTGCTATTCTGTTCAGAATGCATGGCACCCACAATTTAAACTGAGGCTGGAAGGGAGAAAATTCTTCAGAGGACAAGAGTATTGGTTTAGGAATCTGGGGACAGACAGTGAGATAGCTCTGATTTCATTATTTTATAATTTTTGATCCTTAGTCAACTCTACTGTAAAATCTGGACCATGCAATGTATTTTTTAAGGTTCTCAAAGGTTTTGAAGCTGAAACTACCTGGCAAGTAATGGAAGGAGGCTGCTTGGGAGGTGAAATGGGACAGCAGCCATACAGTAAGAAGGGGGCCACACTGAGGCATCGCTGCTCCCCCACCCCAACTTCCATTGCAAATACCATTAAGGTTCATGAGAAGCCCAATTCCTAGCTTCCATACATTATCATAGTTATGTTGGTGATATCTGTGGTTTATATTTGACTTAATATAGCACAAGAGCACTATACCTGAGAAAAAGTGAAATAATTTTATTTTCCCTCAAATCAATCAGAGAAGAAAATGTCCCCAGATTATACCGCCTTCCTATTTCCTGCTTTAGAGGACAAAGGAGGGAGGATAGAGATCATAGAAAATGTGATGTGCTATAAGAATTAAATTCTTACCATTACGAATATAAACTTTAAGAGGAGTAAGTTTTTTAGACAGTAGTAGACTCTGTGGCTTATGTGATTATCTCTCTCCAAAGAATAGGAGGCCCTTTTGCTGACATCTATTAAAATAAACAAAAAAAGGACACTGGCACCATTTAAAGAGAACTGAGTACTGCTTTCAGGAAGTGCTGTTTGTATATGTAACAGCTATAAAAAATAACAAAACAAAAAGACTACATTTAAACAGAACTGCAAACTCAACTAGAGCATCACTTCTTGAGAAGGATTAGAGAAAGCTAGTTAAAATGCTTTGTTCTATTGATACTGATTTGCTATTTTTCCTAAGCTCCAGGGTTGATTTTTAGCTAATTGTGATCAATCCTAAAACTCAATTCACTTCCAAATTATGGCCTCTGATGCAAATGTAAGAATCCATATGCAATGCTTTGTAAATGGCACCTCTTACAAGAAAACCTAATTCTTCATAGGCCAACATTTGAAGAAAGTTTTTCTGTCCTGAAATTCAGAAAAATGTTGGGGGGAAATGTACATTTTAGGTATCAACTTGAAGTGCATGTCCATATAAACTGGGTATACACTCTACCTACTGCAAATAAAAATTGTAGTAGTAGAATCTTCCAGGTGTCAATAATCTTTGACTTTATAAAAGGAAGTTTAGGCAACATTGGAGGTATACAACCTTCTAAATCAATGAAATTCTATACAGGCTTTCTTCTTTCCTTACACACACTTGTGAAGAAAGTATTTAATGTACCTTTAAAATTTGTGTATTTTAAAATGGAAGTATTACTTAGTAAACTTCTTAAGTGTTTATATCAGAGGAAAGCATAAATGAAGAAGGGTGGGCAAAAGAGCTTGGAAGTCTAGATTTATGCAATTTCAGGAAAAATCCAGAATATACGATTAGAACCATCAGTTATAGATCATTTTGCTTTATTACTTGTTTCTTTGATTTCTGGGAGTCCTGTTTTGCCATTGTGGAGAAAATAACAAAAATTACATGTGGCACATTTCCAAATTTTCTGCTAGCACTAAAACGAAATCGTAATAACAGTAACAACAAAGAGCTACTATAAAAATTATTTGAAAATTGCCATGGACTTGAAGCATAATTTTGTTAGTGTGGTTTTACTGATGCCTCTGCAATTTTAAAAATATAAATCTGTGTTAGAAACTTAAGGTTACTTTCCATATGTAGTACAATCACCATATATTTGATGTTAAGTAATATGAATGCTAAGACTTGAACTACAGGTGACGTAGACATGCTTTGGTTTTCACATTGATATTTCTCTTTAAGCAATGTTCCTGTTTTTAGTCCTTGACCAGGAAGGCCATAAAATGTCCTTATTGTTTTTAATAACTTTTTAAAAATTTCATGTGCTGTTTAATAGCAGCAGGCTTTCCACCCCGGACGTACTTGATAAGGAATCCACGAGACCCTATTGTCTTCAGACCATTGTATTACAGCCCATTGCCTCTGCAACTTCAGTTCCTCCCCCTTTGCTTGTGCTTCCTCCATTTATTTTTAATCATTTGGCTACACAGAGCTGCCTCATGTCATTCTTTGCATACATCATCTCTGTTTTTTCTCTTTTCCTGCATAATGCCAAGCTTTTCTGAGAGTAGCTGTTGTCCCGAGTGTGATCCTTTACCAAAACAGGGATTGAATGAAGGTGGAGCACAAATTATCAGGAAGCAAAGGAAAACCAGCCATTTGAAAAGGGCCCAGAAAGGAACGAGTAGTGAACCAGAGTGGCCTCCATGAATGACTGCAGAGGGAATTCTCAGTCCTGAGACAAAAGGAATGCATGGATAGCAAGGAAAACCTGAGGAGAGAATCTCCTGGGGAGCCTGCCTCAGAGGCTGATCAGCACAGAAGGTTGAAGCCAGTAGCCCTCCAAATATCAACAGAAACAAATGTATTTTATGAATAACAGTTAAACACTCCAACATGCCATTCTGGAACGCAAGGTACTTTGAAGGGATGACATCTCTTCATAATTCATGTTCATTGTTCCTCTAAGTAAAATATGTGTCTCCCTATAGTTATTCTGTTAGGAATTGTGCTTTAAAGGCAAGAGGACATTTTTGATAATGCACATCTTAAACTTTTCATTAAACTACCAAATTTAAATTCTACCTTTTTGTGCACTCTGACATTTTTGTCTGGCATTTTCATTAATTTTGCGACATACATAAACGTAGCTGAAATGTTAACTGATCAATACTTTGTCTTTCTCATGTAGCACTAGCACTCTGTTCCCTAAGGACCACACAGCAGAACAGAAATTAAATGTGTAAAATATCAAATGTTAATGTTAAACACAGCGGCACTTACAGTATAACGACAGAAAAGGCTAAAACAATTCCAAATGGACAGATGGTACCACAAATTATCTACAATCACATTTAAAGATTAAAGTTTGTCCTGTAAAATAATTCTTTGACGCACACTGAAGTGTGTCCTTTTACTGATAGCTCAGTTGTCCAATTATTTTTGTGCTCATTACAGTGAGAAATGACAGTACTGAAAGGAAAGAGAGAATGTGCACTCTTTTCTCCCCCATGTTGCACCCACTGACATCCACGAGAACACAAATGTCTGGTCAAGAGCCCGCTGAAAATTAGGCCCAATTTATGAGACATTTCCACGTCTACAATAGATGATTCCAAAAGACAAGCAATACCTTCCGCACCACATACATCTGCATTCGCTCTCAGACATACAATATTCATAGTAAAATTTAAAAACCTAATTCGCAGTGCACAAAACCAAGAACATTCCCAGGAACGTGTATGCTTATATTTTATCCATCACCTTCCGGGCTGTTTGAGCTTCTAAGATCATCAGCTGGCTTTGCATCTTCCCCACAACCCATCGGGGCAGTGCCGAGGGGGCCAGAGTAGCCCTAACCCTACATTTCTCGTTCTCTCCACTTTATCTGACACTCGGTCAGAAAAATTATTGTTTTTCCATTTTGATTTCACTATTCTACACTTATTTTTAGATAGTAAATTAGAAAAGAAAGATAAAACAGAACAGAAAAAAAAGGCACTTAAACATTATGAAGTTTACTAATCTGGGCCTAAAACCAAGCCACATAATGATACAAATGCACATGCTCCATGAGGCAGCTGCATTTAAGAAAAAGTGGGCCAAGTGGAACCAATATTATAATAATAGACCCATGATCTATCAGCAGGGAATGATGGGAACAATATGTTTGTAACAATGGGGTGCTGCTCGCACTCTTCTCCTAATAGAAAGCAGTTCTTTTCAATAAACTGGGCTAAAAAGGCTCTGGTTATGCAATGAGATCTTTGAAACATTTCATTTTAAAATACCCAAATCGTTTAATATCTACAAGATAAATAAAAATCCTACAATAGTTTTTTTTTTTTTTCTGAATGGTTATATTAAGATTACCCAATACACATTTTAAAAACCCGTTTAAAAAGGAAATAATATCTGCTGTGTGGCTTTAGCCAAGGTACTTAACTTTTCTGTGCCTCTGTTTCTTCCTCTGTATATTGGAAAATAATAGCATCTACCTCAGACTAAGGTAGTTGGGAAAATTAAATTCATTAATACAGAAAAAACACTTTTATGCACAGTGTCTGAAAAACAGTTCCCTGGCATATAAATGATGAATAAATATTAGTTGTTGTCATTATATAAAGATCTTCTGGTATCAGAATTTAATCTGAGGTTAGAATAGATGATTGATAGAAGATTATGAAATAGTTTAGAATGGAAAGTCTAGGGGAAACTTCTACAAAAGCATTAAGCTATGTCTATCATCATTTAATAACTAGCTTTGGAAGAGCAAACCCTTATTTATCTGGCACCACTGAATAAGGACTTTCTCCACATAAGAAAAATTTTCAGATTGACTGACTGGTTCATCAGTTGGTTGATTGATTTAGATGGCCCTTTATCCTGGGAGCCTACTACGTGCTAGATAGGTAATGCTGGAGTACCAGTGCAAAAGGCAGGGTTCCTATTCTCATGGACCTCTCAGCTCAGGCCTAGATGGGCAAAGTTTGGTTTTGTCACTTGTTCTCATCACATTCAATAGAATGTAATTTTGTGCTTCTCTCCCTCAGCAAAACAGTTAATTATTGTTTCTTCACAAAAATACACTTAACGAATGTTTACATATGAGTTTGTGGCCTCCTTTTTCACCATCAGTGTCAGCAGTCCCTTTTCCTACCTTCATTGTGCCCTCCCTCCCGTTTTGTGAAAGCATCTTGCATTCAGCTTGTTTCACAGGGCTGAGTCTGATAGAAGCTGACTACCAGCTAAGAGAGAGATTACATTTCTTACTCGGTGAACTTTGACTTGTATAGTGAAATCTCTCAAGTATTATCATGTATAATATATGTACCCAAGTTTCTCAGAATTTTGGTGCCTGATAATTTTTTTTTAATCAGAAAAAAATTTGAACCAAGTCTGATGGGCATCTTGAATTCACTTTTCACAAGTGACTTCTAGAAGCCAGATGAATTTATGAAGACTTACACAATATACTGCAACATTAAAGCATTAAAAAAGAATGTTCCTGAACAAATGATATAGTTATATAGATTTCTCTGTGTTCGAATTTCACAAACAGCTGTAGGGGATGACTTTGGAAGGAGTGAATCAAAGATGGCAGCATGACCCTTTTGGTAGAATGTTATTGTGTCTGTCATAAGGCCCGATAAAACTTGGAAATAATGGCATAAAATAGACTAACTCAATATCATTTTTTCCTCATTAATGTCAAAGAGCCTCTATGATAGTAAAAAATTGTAACAAACTTTGTTTAACAGCACCCCGATGTATTTATTATGTGAAAGAACTACATAAAAGAATATTGAAAGAGGCAAATTTTTTTTTCTAAAACTTAATGATGACAATCGCTATTTTTAAGGAGACAACCACATGTCTATAGGAAGCAGGCCGCCTAACTTTCTGTTAACTTACAACACAAAAGGACATACACACTCTTTGTTCTATGTGCTCAGACATTAATAAAAGTCTCTTACAAGGCCTGAGAGAAGGATTGAGCTCAAAGTACTAAATAGATGAGTATACACTTATTTGAGTGGTAATACTAAAATGTTGATTTGTTACTGTAATTAAGGTTCTTCATGTAAGCCCCCATAATAAAGTCATATTCTGCTAAACTGGCAACTATAAGGAAGCATGAGGTAATCATATTTTAACAAACATGGCAATAAAATAAAGGCTTTCAAAAGAAGGACTCCACTTAAACTTCAAACTGAAATCCTGAATAAGCAAAAATAATGTGAAAGCAGAAAATTCCAGCCTAAGCTCAGAGGAAAGTATTATTTCGGATTTTCTAGCTTTGCAACTTGGTCTCCTCAGCAGTTTTTAAATAACCAAAGTAACAGGCTACAAGACGGACATTGTTAGAGGACTCTTTGGATCTATCAAATTCTCACTTGTGCCTTTTTAAAAACTGGAAATCTCAGAAATAATAAAACACCTCTTAAATAGGTCACATCCACTTCCAGTTGATTCACATATTTAAAGTATTACCAGCTAGTATTCTATTGCCAATGATTTCGATATTTAAGAAAAATAGAGAACAAATACAATTAAAATGAAGATGATCAAGATTATTAATTTTTTTTTAACCCTAAGAACTTTTCTAAGCTCTGCTATAGAGATTTTGGATTATGTAATAGATAAAATTTTACTTTTTAACTGCCATGGAGAAAATTATACATTGGCAAAAAGCTATCTTGTATTCCGGAAGTCTGAGAGGGGGTAGGGAATGTATTCTTGGACTCAGACCTTGAACAGTCCATCAGATTCCTGCCCACGGCAAATCTGTCCAGTCAACTCTTAAAATAGGAGTTTTTAAATGGTTGCATCAACATAACTGTTACTATAGCCACAGAAACACGCAGCTATGATTACTGAATTTAATGAGTAACAATGTAAGTAATACAGTATGATCATACCACAAAAGCAGCAAGGCTCCTTGGGGGCGAGTCCCAATCAAAGCAACTATTAACGTAGTATGCAGCATTTACAAGCACCATGACACAACGCTTTGTCCTGATAAAGTTTCTTAGTAGTAGCTGTAAGAAAAATGAAATATTATTAGAATTTGCAAGACTAAAAGACAGCACATATGCTACAAAATTCTCCAAGCTTAGGGTGATTTAATAAGGATTCAGAAAATAAATAAAGTTGTAAGAATATACCAAGCAATTTGGCTCACGAGTTAAAGGAAAATAAGTATCTCTGGAGAAAGTGGAAAAGGAACTGAATTATAAGAGCAAATTCTTAGCTAAATACATTTTCTTAAATAATATTATCAGGTTAGGTTGGATTACCTTTGTTCAAAAGAAAAAATATTTCCAAAGGATTAAAACTTTTTTTTTCTACCTACATACTATGAACCTTCAATATATTTTTTAACTCTTAAATCTTATTGAGCTTTTAAGATTCTCTAAATGCTTTAATTTCAAGAGATTTCAAAGTGAAATGGGTAAGTTGGAATGTTTTTATTTAGAGTCTTAGAGAGAAAACCCTGTCAAATATTGCTTTGTTACAGAAAACATTTTTTCACCACTTTAGAATGATTCTCCCTCTCTTACAATCATGTTCTCATTCATATTCTTTCTCTTTCTCTCTTGCTCTCCTTCTCGCTCTCTCCCACAATAAATTTAATCTATATTTTCTCATAATTTTACAGTTAGGGAATAATTTATGGTAACCAATTGCTTTACAAAATGTTGTACTAAAAATGTATATGAGAATTGATGTAATTTAAACTTAAAATTTAAAACTAAGTTATGACTACAACTATAAAATAATAGTTCATACCCTAGATGATGGTTCAAAAAATTACCCACAGTTATGTTAATAATTAGAATAATATGGGTGAGGGTTAACATTTTGTTACTTCAAATTATACTTTAATACCGATCTGGTATTATAAAGAAGGAGCTATATAAACTTTACTAAGATCATATGGAAAAAATACACATGTATATGTGTAAATATAGATGCAAATACATGCATACAATTTTTAACAAGTTGTTAAAATTAAAATTCTTCTCAAAGTTAAGAGACTCCCTATTTGTTTTCCTTCTTGGTCCCTGATCACTTCCTTAAAGAGCTACTTTTATTACCTTTATCTATAATTGTGGAAAAACGTAATCTGTATTTCTATTTAGATAGATATTACATTTGTAACTCTTGCACTGTCTTTAAATAACCAAAGATCCTATTGTTTATGGTGAATTGATTGGATTAAAAATAAAAATCTTTTTAGTGTTCTAGTGACAGAGAAAATTAAATATTTTAACACACACAAGTGACATCTGTAAACTTTACACTCATAGCAAATACATTTTATTTTAGCTGTGTTAATTAGAAGGAAAATTTTTTAAAGGGATAGCTTAGTACTCTTGATTCAAATCTAATTTAAAAGTACACGTCTAATTAGAAGATATCAAGACTAATTTAAAATTCCTTCATGACAGAAAAATCAGAATTCCTGATTTTCTATTTTCTTAGCTTAAAATGCCGATTAAAGTCCACTTCTGAAAGATCATAGTCAAAATCTAATTAAGAAGGTTTCCCTTAAAAGATGGAGCCCCCTCTCTTGTGGATTAGAGGGAAGAGCTTTACTCTGGGCTCGCTTTACACACACCTGCATCATACCTGTGGGTGGTCTGGACATATATTTGAACCTCTCAGCCTTTGGTGTTCTCATTTACACATTCCATGGCAATCAAACTGCATTTTATGTTCAAAATGATCACTCTTTTGCTAATGCATGAATACATATCCATTCTATGCAGCTTCTACAATACAGTATCCCCTTTCTTTTCTGACCACCCCCATCCAACTTATTAGTTTGGTATTGTCCTTGTTTGATCTTTTAAGGAAAAGAAGGGAAGAGAGAAAAAGAAAGAAAGAAAAAAGAAAGAGCCATTTCACATAAGTAGATCAAAAATTTCATAGTCTCCCCCCTCCATACCGCCAAAGTTTATTTGAATTTACTTAGATGTTTTATAGATATAATCAGGTCTTCCCAGAGGGATTAATCTTTCCTTGCTTTTTACCTGTTTAGAGAGTCTGTTTTCCTCTTCAATGTACTTCTGTTCTTTGGGTATTAATGTTCGTAAGCTGGCTTTCACCTATACATCAACATATGTGTCTGTTATGGATTAATATATTACAAATGTTTACAAGTTTTTCATGCAGTTCAATTTGCCATAATTTCTAAAGTTTCAAAGTCCTGGCTGCTGTGCTCATAAAATATAAATGTATACAGTTGCACATGCATGCGCCTCCATTTCTTACGCAGGCAGGCAGGCAGCGGCCAGAGCACAGCCGCAGCGGCTGCCGCCAACTATAACAGAGAGTGTGGGTGTGCCAGGCAGTGGCAGAAGCGTATTCTCCAGGATACATCAAGGTTTAGAGAAAATGAGGAATGACAGAAATTCTCTACAAATCAGGAACAAAAGCTTTCATGAAACTGAACTCTTTAGCAGTACAAAAAAGCCAAAGTTAAGACTTACAGCATTAAAAATCACATCTATTTCAAGATAGATGACCCCCTTTGTTGGCCCTGTCAGCTGCTTGTTTTTCAAGACGTAGGCTTTCTGTTCACCATTTTGAATCTGCGGGAAAAGGACATGACAGCCGTCTGTCTCGCGGTCTCCACTGAATACACTCCCTCAGCGACCTTTGACCCCCAGCTGCTGAAACTGACAGAGAACCCAAAACAACTGTGGCAATTCTGACAAGTACCTGTTCATTACCAGGATCAAGTCTGTCAGGAAAAATTAACTATCATGGGATTCAACATGGCCGTGAATTGAGTATGTTAAAATTTTTAGTGTTCTTATTACAGACCTTGGTTGAGAAATGACAGATATAGAGCTGAGGGTTTTCTTTTTTTCTTTTTTTTTTTCTTGAGCAAAAGCAACACAGAGCAGTGTGTCAGGTGAATAAAACTTACAGACAGCAATGGTATAGCAACTTTGCCCAGAAAGTCAGCACTTCGATCCCGATCTTCATCATAAACTGTCACTTCAAGAACTGAATGGATATCTTTAATGTTGCTGCATAGTAAACATACGTAAGAAAAAAAAGACTTCATCAGTGGAACATAAGAACAAAAATGCTTTTGATAATTTAGTTACCTCCAGCTGATTTTGTGTGTATCTGTTTTTATGTATGCTATTTGCATACGCACATACACAAGGTAGCCTGGTATCTGACAGAATTTCCCACAATGCACCTTAGTAGACTACAGTGATGGTTCTATAACTGCAATTTTAAACAGCATCATAATTTCAAGGTATAATTTTTAATGAAATATAATTTTCCATCTGTATGGGAAATGTCCAGTCTGTACAATAGCAGAATAAGTTATTATAAATTAAAAAAACACCAATAAGTGGCACTGATTTTTTTAGACTTTTCTTCCTTCTCATTATCACAATAATTTCTATCTTCCTATTACTTCCCCATAAAACACCACCAACTTTGATTCAGGAAGATTCACAGTATATTTAACATAATTTTTCTTTCTTATCATAATAGGACATCTTTTTGTTTACAGCACTCATGAAAACTCTGACTTATTTCTGTCAGGTTTAGAGTAAAAATTAACTAATACAGAAAACAGAATGGAGAATATGTAACAATGATAGCTACTGTACCACCCTAGGATTTAAAAATTAAGTAGTGTTCCATTATGTTCCAAAGACAACATATGGTAAAAACAACTGTGAAAGCTCTTCATATTTTTGTTTCTGGAAAAATAAGCCCCAATTGTTGACAGGACTTATTCTTTGATCAAACTGTTTACCAAGAAAACATGAATTAAGAGAAGACAAAAAAGTGAATATATTCATTACTGAAAGACTGCAGCTACATGTGAGAAGAAGCTTTATCAGGGCACAATCAATTAATGGCTTTGATAATAATCAAACCTATTCATTCAATTATGCATTCCTGAGGAAAACACTCCCCACAACCTTCTTAGGAGTGTACGTCTCCTGACCAGGCTTTCATCTCTTATAAAAATGTGGAATTCCTTAAAGATAAAGTGGTCAGATAATTAAATCTGATTAGTTACTGGCTCTTAAGCAGTGACATTATAAGAAATTAATGAGGAATTTAGCAGTTTTTCATAAACACACGCAAAATAAACTACGTTAAAAAAACTTTTAAGAATCACTTCTGCTTGGAGTTTTCCTTTGTTTTGAGTTCATTACTAAAGCCCGATTTACAACAACAACAAAAAGGAATGAACTTAGGAGATACTATAGTGTAGCATCAGCAGCTTTTCCACAGTATGATCAAAATGGTTTACAAACTTTTTTAAACAACAAAAAAAATTACCTAATGGGTTGTTTTGGTAACTAGAACAATACTTAATATTTTTATTGCATTAAAATGCAATAAACCAAGACTAAGGCATCTGCCGAATTGAGACTGGATTGTTTGCTGATTTGAGCAATGGAACAAATAGAGCTTTGTCCTCCTTGGTGTCAATGCAACTGGAGAGAATTTCAATAGAAAGTATAAAAGGAAGAAGCAGTATGACAATTCAGTTAATGGGAGCAAAATCCTTAGTCAAATCATTTAGAAAGTGCAGTTTTTAAAAAATACATCTGTGAAAACAAAGATGGTATATCCTTTTCCTAGGTTTCACTATCAGAAAGGTAGTACAATTAAGATATTCACTGCTGCTAGCAAAGGCAACCCAAATGCACTGAACTTTTGTTAATCAGTTAAGAATAAACGTACACACAAAAATCTCAGAAATACTATCATTTAGCACCATTTTTGAAATGAGCACAAGGTAATTACTACTTACAATGTGAAGACTTTGTTCCACTCAGGATTGAGATTTTTGTAGACGGTATGTGTTAGCAGCCTATCATTGTTCAGCTCAACTACACAAAATGGGTCACTTTTACCTTTAAGAGAATTTGGGGAAACATTTTTAGTATAAATAGCACCCACAGCTCAGAATGTCATGATCATGACCACATCTCTTTTCTAAAAAGTTTTATGGAAAACAAAAAGTGAAATACAATTTCAAAAACGTAAAAAAAAAAAACAAACCCATAAAAATAGAGTTAGCTGTAACGGGTTGATGTTAACAGTTATTGTGATTCACTGAAATTTAGAACCACAAAAAAGGAAAGGAAAGCAAATTATACAGCTAGTATTTCAATTTGCAATTTTTCTGCAAAAATAATAATCTAACTGGCAATTATGAGGAAAATGTGATGCATATCCATCCCTAAATCAGTTTTTATTTAATTCTGTAGAGGCCATTTGAAAGGTTCTGCCCCTTTACTTTCATGCATATATTTTCCAACTCATCTGACTCACTAGGAACTTGTAACAGAAATTTCTAAACAAGTTGATTTTGTGAAAACGGCTATCCTGCAGATTTACCACATTTTCATCTGGCTTAAGACTCTCTACGGAAATACCTAAGGCATCACAAAAAGGTAAATTAGACCTTCTGAGGCAGAAAAAACTCTGCCATTGGAAACAACCTCAACAACAAATCTGCATGTTAAAAAGCATCCTTTTTTTTGTCCACCGAGAGTAAAGGATTTGGAAGTTATCATCTGTTTACAGCAACTCTGTTCGGCCATGGTCAAATCTTGTCCATTCAGCAATTATATTTTGTGATGTCCTCAATATTTTGTAATGACATGTCCTGGATTATAAGAACCTGTAAAGTCAGAGGCTCTACAGAGGCAGCATTAGCGATATTCGTGCAGCATGTGATTTGTTTGATACCTTATACAAATGACAATGAAATCAATATTTAGACAAAGCTGTCCAGAGGTCATATCTCTTAAACTACAATATTGATTTAGACTACATAAGAGGTTAATGTGCATATGATTAACTTTAATGATAAAGAATAATTGTTTTAAATGCATTGTGAATTGTAGTCACAGTAGTTTACACTTCTGCGAAAGCTTAAATATCATAGAAGATTTTCAATTAAATTTTAATAGAAAGGAATTCATTAGCTATCAGTAACAGATAGGCTATGTAGTCCCAAAGCAGTGTATTTACTTTCCACATTGTAATTCTGAAAATAAGCTGTACAAACTTGGACTCACCTTTATTAATTTTATTTTAAAAGAGATTTAGTATGTGTGTGTTAGTTCAGAAGCTTCATATACTCCAGGATAATTATATAATTTTAACATTTATAGCAATCTCAATTTTTGGTCTTGGGAATAATTTTCAGTAAAGCATAGAGAAAAGTATGTCTTCAAGGTCTGGTGAAAATTTCACCTATGGTTTAGAATCTATGTTATCATGTTTTCCCCAGCTTCATGCCCTACTTGGTACCATCTTCACTTACAACTCACACACACCATGGAAGAGAGTACTCAAAAAAGAATATTTTGTTCATTAAAACACATTGTAATATGTTTCATTTGTCACACAAACGACTTTATATTCTTCCATAGAATTCATACACAAGCATAAACATTTGATTCAATTTTCAAAATCTTACTTATTCTTAAGGCTCATATTAAGTATCTTCTTTCCACCTACTGTTGTGCTGAGTACTCTGATATGAACCAAAGGAAGAGAACATAAACTACTACCTCGATTAGTTTACAGATGTGTTGGAGAGAGAAAGCATATCTATTGTAATGATGAGAGAGAAAAGTAAAGCCATATTTATGATAGATATCCATGTCAGAAGAGTAACTACTTCACTTACACTTTAGACAGAACCTTAGATTAAATGATTAGCTTTGGAAACATTTACTTAAAAGACCAGGGTAACTCTCACACTCTTCCTTTCAACTTCTTTAATTTTCCTTATACATTCATATAGGTACACTCATGTTAATTTTAATTTAGTGAAATAAAAAAGACTATGTAAAGACAGCACTTTTTGGTATTTTTGTTCCCCCATTTTCACTCAGTTTCCTTCAAATACTACTCTATTTCAACTGACTTGGCTTTACTTGCCATCAAGTAATCAACAATGTGTAATAGAGTCAGTCAAAATTGCATGATCTCTCCAATAGCAAAACACAAGAACTTATCTAGAGACCAATATCTATGGGGCAGGGAGATGTACTTCACACTTGTACAAGGAGGAGATGAAAATTTTTCCTTGATTTTTTTCATAGGAATTATTTTTAAATGTATAATAAGTTTCTAATACTATTAACAAACCCCATAAAAAGTCTCTTAAATCGCCACCTTCTTTGTTACTATATCTTTATTTGCTGACAAAAAAAAAATAGGGAGTCAGTGATTGGCTGAAAGATCTTAAAGAAATAAAATCAGTTCTTAATGTTTAACACTTTCTGTATCTTGTTAAAAAACAAATACATTTATCAAACTCTATGCCCATGAGGCAGTGGCTATTCATACTTTCTTAGGTGATTACTTCTCAAGACCATTCCTAGAGAAAACTAGTATCAGCTATCTATCAAGTTATTTGCTTTCCCAGTCACTCTTTCCCACCGGAATAAAGGTGTGGAAGCACTCGAGACCAAAATAATAGTTTGAGCACCTTCTGAAGCCACGTCTCAATCATACTGCTACTCTAAATGCATACCATCTTTGTCAAAAGTATTGTCCTACCTTCACTTATAACTTGAAACTGGTACGCAATATACTTTTTAAGAGACATTATTAGACACTGCAAGGAATCTAATGGTACTTTTTTTTTTAAAGAGTCTTTGCCTAAGATAGACCAAACTCCTATTTAACATTGCTTTAATTTATAATAATTTTCCCAATCTAAAAAATCTATTATTCTTAATGTGCCTATAGTCATATGTGTATTAAAGACTGAACTGTGGTCAGTGACATAAACCAATCCTTGAAAATTCTGTCCTTTTACACTTCTCTGAAACCTTACTCTCAAGTTTAATACCTTTGATGTCTTCCCAGAGCATATAGGTTAAAACCCATATTGTATGGCATGCAATATAGTCTTTCAGCCTCATCTCCAATCTCAAGACCTTTTAAGACCCTCACTTGAACTATATAGCACACATTTTGAATCCTCAAATATCTCATGTACTTCCAAGAGTGCTGGGCAATGCACTGAAGTTCAAAGTGAGAGGCCAGTGGTCTGCAGGGAAAGGCCTAAACTTCGGAGGCTAAGCAAGCTGTGATTGAACACTTATTCCATGATCCTGGGCCTGTTCCTTTATGCAAAAATAATGACGGTAATGGTCCCTTACACAGATAATAGCAAAATGGCACACTAGCAGGGCATCAATAAATAATAGCTTTAAGGACTGTCATTTCAAGCAGAAATATTTAAAACATCATAATGTGCTTTAAAGTACATAAATAACAGGAAACAATTCACATCTTGAGTTAAAACTCCTAGTCAAAAGAGTAAACATTTGTTAAATATTTTACAAAAAAATTCAGCAAATGAAGGGCAATTATAATACTTACTATAATAAGTGTAAACATTTACTGAGTTTTTATAATAAGCCAAACATTGTTTTATGTTCATTTGTTTGAAAATACTAGGACTACTCCACGAGAAAGAAACTTTTACTATTTCCATTTTACAGATGAGGAAACTGAGGTTGGGAGATTATATAACTTACCAGGTTACACAGGTTGTAAGTTAGGAGAGCTTTTATTCAAACCCAGGTCTATCTGATCTTCAGAGCCCTTGCTCTATCCTATGGTCCATGCTCCCTTCAGGAAAATATATTTAAATGCAAACACTAGGCAAGACCTTTCCCAATAAGTGTATCATATCTTAGTAGGAAAAACTGTTTAACATTTTTATTATAGATTCATTCATTCAACAAGTATTTATTACTTGTTTTGTGTGTTGCGGAGACACAATGCAAAACAAAAGAAAAACACACAACCCTGAATTCATGGAATTTACCTTGAGGAAGAAGACAGATAATGAATAAGAACCTTTTATAGCATTTTAGAAGGTGGGAAGTACTATGGAGAAAAATGAGAATGTGAAGGGCGATGAGGAGTGCTGGTATACATGTGTGATTTTTAAAAGGGCTGCCAGAGAAGGTCACATTGACAAAGTGACATTTGGGAAAGGAAATGAAGGAGGCGAGGGGGTAAGCCTTGGGTTCCCTGGAGGAACGATCATGGGAAGGTCAGAGAAGTGACTGTTTGGTGTTTCTGGGAACATCCAGGACCCCAGTGTGACCGGAGGAATGGATTACAGTGAGGACAGTCAGGGAGGTTCAGGGAGGGTGGTAGGCCTCTGTAGGATTTGGCTTTCACTCTCAGTGGGAGGGGAAGCTTTTGGAGGGATCTGAGCTGACTGTGACATGATCTGATGATTGCTATTTGGAGAATAAGTAGAAAGAGGGCAATGGAGGAGTGAGAGAGTCGAGTTAGGAGGCCATTGCAATAATCCGGGTGACGGAAAATGGTTAGAACCTGGATATATTTTTAAGGGAAAATCAATAGGATTTGAAGACGTCAATGCTGAACAATTTATTATGCCTGATAGTTTGTATCTGGAGACATAAAACAATTCATTGAGCTTAGTCAAGCTTGTCTTCCCCTTACCCCCACACCCACACCCAACAAGGTCAAGAAGCATTCAACAAAGTATACAGACTGGATATCTAAAATCTGACAAAGAAGAAAATTTAGGTAAGAGAAGAACAGGCAATTTTATATTTAACTTCTATTCATCTTTACCTTCCTAAAAGTTATCATTTTACAGGTATCAGTAATAAATGCCAAGATTAGGTCATTACACCCTCTTATTTTAGAGTAATTTAGAAAGTATCCTTCTACCACTGCATGATTCAAGGGCAATTAAAAATTGACAGCAATTTCAACCAAAATAATAGTAGACATACAATATTGAATTCTATAAACTTACTACTAAAAAGCATACACTGTATTTTCTTTTTAAAGAAGTGGCTACACACAGTTAACGTGCTTACCTGGTTTGCTAGATGATGCTTTAAATGACTGGCTTTTCAGTTCCTAAATTTTGTAGCCCTGCTTATGTGCCACTTAAACAAATGAAAACAATCACAAAATACCAGTGATGGACATAACTATTAATTTTCTCCTTAATTATTCCTTCCTTTCATCCTTTATTATTTTGGTTAGACCCTGAGCTATGCTGCTTTGCTTGCTGATAGTATCTGCAGAGTGAGGTTGACTACAGGATGGAGTGGTGATGTCCCTAAAGTTCACTATATTCTGCAATACTCTATAGAGTGATGCAGTGGTGTTCCCTGTAATATTTTTATTCAATACAGTATGGTTTGAACTGCAAAGAATGAAAGGCAGCATCCAATACTGAGGTATATTTTGTTCTGATAATTGTTGGCTATTGAAAGAGCCTAAGTATATGGGAACACAGATTATATAATCTCATTTTCAATTTACTCATTCTTGTCAGAGACTAAAGCAGACCTGTGAGTACCAACTCAGTCTTCCATAACATGCACCATTTTGCCCAAAAAGTGCCTATCCCTGTCCTTTGCAGTACAGGAAAGTGTACACTTCGTTTTGGGTGCAAGATAGGAATTGCAGCAGTGGTGGGCGAGGGTAAGGGCAGTGGGGTTGATCGCATTAAGCAACATGACAGCTAGAAGAGAATCTTAGCCTTCCTTGAGAACATGGTAATTTTCCATGTTGACAATTTTCTAGAAAGAAATAAGAATACCTTTTGAAGCATTAATTACTTACTGAGTGTCTGCTCTTCTCACCCCAGAATTATAAGTATGATT
Organism: Lyroderma lyra; assembly: GCA_004026885.1. Classification (NCBI taxonomy): domain Eukaryota; kingdom Metazoa; phylum Chordata; class Mammalia; order Chiroptera; family Megadermatidae; genus Lyroderma; species Lyroderma lyra. The sequence goes on from PVJL010003370.1 coordinate 30,042, forward strand.
AAGACATAGTCCAGCTCTCAAGGCATGTGCAATTTAGTGGGCATGATAGACATGTAAATACACAATTATAATGCACAGTTGTAAGCACTGTAATAATGGTAAGTGAAGGGTTTAATAGGAGCAACGAGAAGGAAGCATATCCTGCTCTAATTCTAGAACAGGAAAGAGAAAGGGAAGCAAAGACTTTTTCCCAAAGGAGACGGCCCCGTGATCTGTGGTGATTACACATCTCTATCACCAGCAATTTTAGAAGGGAAGGACAATTACATAAAAAGGCTAACAATTGATATCAGGAATATGTAGCTTAAATCTATTTGTGTATCCTTTTAATAGGGTCTCTACAATGCAAAAATCTAGATATGTTACATAACTACTACGAAATACTTAAAAATATTATGTGATGACTGATGCATTTATTCATAATCTAGGTAAATACTATGGACTATTTTTCCCCTACCTATTTTTATAGGGGAAAAAATCTCTCAAGGAAACTAAAATTAGAAAGAGACTCTTTTACCCTAACTCATAAAACAAGATCTATAACAAATTTTAAAGCAAATACTTCATTTCCTCAATTCTTATGGTGGAAAGCCATTCCTACAACAATAAAAACAAATGTCAGAAGTGTCTCCACTGGGCATCTTTTCTGGAAACCTTCAAAACGGCACTGAGGATTAAACAGGGTGCGTGAACTGGCTAATTCTCTCCCACTCTTCACCTCCTGATCTGGGAGGTCAAAACACTGACATATTGATAAAGAACTGTGGGAAAATCTGCACCACCCCTGCTTGCTTGCTACCTGTTTGGCAGACAAGTGAACGACTTCGGTTTGTGCAAAATACTGGTTTGAGCATTAAAGTCACTCAAAAGATACTGAAAGATATTCTGAGTCCCAGAATAGAAAGTTAATCCTGATCCATCAGTGGTGGGCTTTGTCCTGGGTCATTTTGTTGCTGACAAGTAGCACAGGCTGCTGGATGTGATGTGTTATAAAAACGTGTGTGTGAGAGGGGACCCAGTGACCACCTCTTTGTTGCCATGTCTCTATAAACACAGAAGGCTTTGAATAGCATGGAAAGCAATTCATACTCATGGGGGCCTTTTATTTTGGGCCCACCTTGCACAAATTAAGCTCTTTGGTTTAATTTCCTCAGTTGCCACAGTTTGAAATGGCTATATTCTAATTTTTTTTCCTTAATTATGATCAAGGTTGCCATCTGTCTTTTCTACAAACTGGAATTTCAATCATAACATATAATAATGTTGTAGTTGAGGGAATTCCATAGGGTCCACCAGGACAAAAAGCAGAATATGTTGGAGACATCTTCCAATCCTCCCCTTATCACTGGAGTGGGGGCTCTGACCTTAACCTTTTTCACTGACTGACCTAAACATATTTTAAACATCTAATTGGTAGAATTACATTAACTGACATTCTTCACTGAGTTCCCACTGGATCTGATTCAGAGACTGATTAATAATAACAGGGCTTCTCTTTTCTCACCAAGTCACAAAGTAGGTTTCATTGTGGCAGGAAAATTGACCCATTAGAGTTGTGGCTCTTGGCCCACTAGATCTAATACATCTTCATTCATATTGAAGATTTTGTAATGACCTCCTTCCTGTTACAAAATACAGTAAAACTGACCCATATATGATTTCAAAATTCAATATAATGCCTTAATGTTGTCATAAAGCAGGACTAAATAAAAATGTTTATAATAAAAACCATACACGGATTTAGTGGACAAACATTTACTGAATGTCAACTGTGAGCCAGGCCATATGAACAAAAAAGGAAAGTCTCTGATTTCCTGGAGTTTACTTGCAGTGTGGAGGGAAGAGAAAGAGAATGAATATTGGACAAAAATAATAAGTAGCTTATAATAGTATGCTAGAGAGTGACATATGTTAATGGGAAAGAGAAGTAAACAGAGCAGGACGAGAGGTTTGACGAGTGTGAGGCAGGGGCGCTGTGTATAAACTTAATTAGGGTTGTTGAGGTCTGAGCAAAGAACTGAAGGCGTGAAGGAAGAGTCAAGTGGATAATACCTGGAGAAAGGTGTTCAGGCAGAAGGAAGAGCCCAACCAAAGCCTGGTGTGCGCAGGGCCCGTGACAGTGAGGACCCGAGAGAAATGGGAAGAGCAGTAGAACGTGTCAGATGGGTCAGGGGGAACATGACCATGAAGTGCCTGGGAGGCGATGCTAACGTCTTTGGAGTTTTGTGTGTAAAACGGCAGCCATTTGCAAGACCTGAGTAAGTCATATTTATTTCAGGATGCAATCTAGGTTCAGATAATCATGAAACAGAGTTTAAATCTATATCAATGTCCCTATTGAGTCATGTAGGAAATGGGACCATTTTCACTACTTAAGATTGTCTGATGCTTTGTAGGACATGTAGCATCCCCTACCCCTTGCCATCCAAAGCAATAGGGTTCCCCAATCGTTGTGATAATTAAGTCTTCCCACAAATCTCTAAAATGCCCAAATGGTCAATACTGCCCTTTTCCAACTGAGGATCCCTGCCCCATAGCAACAGGACCTAATCATTTTGGTCTTAGCAACTCTTAAAAGTTATCGAGGACCTCAAAAGCGTTTTGTTTACATAAGTTATAGCTATCAAAACTTACCATTTTAGAAATTAAAAATGAGAACATTTAAAACTATTAATTATTCATCCAAAAATAACACTAATAAATTCATGACATGTTAACATCAGAGTGATCAAATGTTATGTAGCCTTTGAAAAATTTCACTGTATCTTCATGAGGGAATGAGAGTAGGAAAAAAGCAAGTATCATCTTAGTATTATTACGTAAGTAGTTGTGAATTTCAGAATCTTGAAAGGGTCTTGGGGACCACCAGAGATTCTTGGGCCACACTTTGAGAACCATAACAAATAATAATGAAACTAAAGCTTAATGCAAATATGGGCTTATTTCTCTTGAGATTTAGAACTAGATGCAAAAGACTATTTATACTATTGCGTGTAACTAGATACATTCCTGGGTCCTAGTATAGAATCACATTTGCATATGAGGTTGGAGAATTAATTTTGCAAGCTTATCCTAGAAAAAGTACTAGGCACCTCATTGCTAAATATCATTAGGGTCACCTTCGAAGTACTCCCCTTGGGAAGCTATGCATCGATGCCAGCACCTCGTCCACCCTTCAAAGCAATTTTGGAACTCTTTTTCTGGAATGGCCATCAGAGTTGTCATCATCCCCCAAATCTGAAAATTAAGTTTGTGAACTTGCCACTGTGCACTGACGTTGGCAGCTCTGTACAGACAACTTGGTAACTTGGCCAATGTTATGACACCTTACCGAGTTGTTTGTACAGTGCTGCCAACGTCAGTGCATGGTGGTAAGTTTGTGAACTTAATTGTCAGGTTTTGGGTATGACACTAGCTCTGATGACCATTCCAGAAAAATGAGTTCCAAAATTGCTTTGAAGGGTGGACTAGGTGCTGGCATCGGTGCATAGCTTCCCAAGGGGAGTGCTTCGAAGGTGACCCTAGTGATACTCAGCAATGAGGTGTGTGGCACTTTTTCTAGGATGAGTTCGCAAAATTAATTGTCAGACCTCATATGCTGGGAAGCTTGAAATTTATGACAGAAGAATAGGAGATAAAATGAGACAGATAAGAAAATGAAAAAGAAAGTAAAGGGAGACTACGGGATCTATAAAATTGAAGAGAGACTATGAGGAAATTATGTCTAAGCTTTTAAGGGTCTAGATAAATTATGGTAAAAATGTTAAACATTTTATTTTCAATTAATATTTAATATAGAAATGATATGCAAGTGACTTGGTACAAAATTTGGAATATACTTGATGCTTGGTCTACAATGAGGATAAAAATATGTGACAAGCTCCTTTGTTTTTGCAAGTTCTCATAGATATTTCAGGTCTACAATAAATATATATTCAATTAGATGCTCCACAGAAAAGCATGAGGTTTCAGATCATCTTTCCTCTAAGTAAATTAATTAGTTGAAGAGCTCTTTTGCAGTGGAATAAAATTCTTTAAACATAAAAACATTAAGTACTGTATTAAGTGATTAAACCTTTTTATATTTCTAGGCAATAAAACTGAAAATTGCCATCTGTCAAGTCTTTGTCTTCAGAATGATATCTTTGTCTTTTTATTTCTCTTCTACAAAATATCTACTCATTCAGGAGTCTGTTTTTCATCTTGGCACCTACTGCAGGATCTCAGATTCTGAAGGCTGGGAGAGAAGCCTTTAGAGGCCAAGTTCAAAAGCTCATTTAGGGTTTAAATCTCTGTGAAACCGAGTTGTCATACAGGCTCTGCTTCAACAGTTCCAGTGATAGGAAAATCACCACCTCCTCACGAATATTCTGATATATTTTTTTGGCAATTATAATGTTTGAAAAATACTCCTTTACATTGTGCACAAAACTATGTCTCTGTTACTTTTATCTATTCTATGATTTGCCCACTGTGGTAATTTTTATGTTTAAAAGAAGTAATGGGTATAAAGTGGGGGCACAGCATCTGTAACTTAGCATCTCATTAATGTTCGTTACCTGGCCTCCTGTACTATAGTGTGGATGGCTTGCTGAGCATCAATTCTTACTGCCTTCTAGCCTCTTCCTGAACTAGAGAGGCCACAAGAGGTCAAAGTGACATTTCTACAGTTTTTTGCAGCTGGGGTCGCAGATGTAATTTAGGTTGCACCAATCAGATATACTTGCCTAAGATTTGACATTAGAACTCAGTTAACTGAGAGCATTTTGCTGCTGCAGATTGTAAGCAGAAGTAGTACAAGCTGTTGCCATGGTATCTTCCCTATATGCTAATGTGGACAAGTTACTTAAACTCTTTATACCTCAGTTTTTTAATTTGTAAAGTGGGGATACCAACAGTATCTAATTAGGTTGTTGTGAGATTAATTGTGATAATAATTTTTTTTACCTAGCTTGGATAGTGTCTGACATGTGATCAGGGCTCCATAAATGTTAGTTGTCTTTAGTATTAGTATTAATAATTTTCTTTGAACTATTCTCAATTGACTTCATTTTAAACGCCAAGTACATATTCTCATTAGTTTGTCAATGTCCTTCTTCAAAGAATTGCTTCTAAAACTGAATTCATACTCTGATGTGTCTGATGAGTCCTGAAGACAGTCTCATTCTCATTCTCAACAGTTTCTTTTTATTCAATGTAACAAAATTGATGTATGTGTAATTCACTCTCATGAAGCTCAAACTTAGTTCAAATCCTAAAATCTTTTCTATATTTCCTTCTGTTAAAGCAAGACATCACTGTTTTGTACCGAGGTAAGCCTTTAATTTATACTTTTAAATGTTTTCCTTGTTGAACTAAGCCTATTTATTTTAATCTGAACAAAGCTTATTATACAACATACACACACACACACACACACACACACACGCACATATTATATATACACAGAAACACAAGATGAGTATGTATTTTATATATAGATACAATATACATATACATTTTACATACATATAGATTGGTCTCATATCAAATGAATTAACTATCTCTTCTAGTAAGTTTGAGAAGGACTGGTCAATTATCTCCTCAAAATCATTAGTAAATAAGTTGAACAAATTGGATCTGGGGCAGGTCCTATATTCCTCCACTTGGCATCCCTATGACATCAATCCTTTAATATAATCACTCTTTGGGTTGGACTATTTATTTAGTCATTCATGTGTCTAACTATATTACCATATAATTCAAATATTCCTGTGCTAAAATTTTTTTCAGATCCTCTGTGCAGCACTTTCCAAATCCACCATTCTAGGAGATGCACTGATATTTACACAACTATCACAATGAAATGAAATATAAGTAATGATTTAACTTTAAAGAATAATTTCAGCATTTGAAAGCATTTCTTCAAGCACTGAGTGAAATCCTGGAGCTAGCCCTCCAAGCCAAATCCGCAATTCTCTATTTCTTTACTCAAAGGATCATTTTGTAATCTTAGTTCCACAGAACTCAATTAATTATTTTATAGTATTTCTTTTCCCCTCATTTCCTATTGATAGTGGGACCACCACTTTCTCATCCCATAGTCCTTCACCTCTAGAGCATATCAAACCCAATTATTAATCTCTTTTGTCATTCCACCTATTCTTCCAGAGCAGTATCTTCTCACCACGTGACCTGCATATGAATCACACATGATTTCTGTAATTCCCTGTAAAACACGTGGGCCTCCCCACTTTGTGTGAAATTATCATTTTAATGTCCCTTTTCACAAATATTGGATACCAACTGTTCGGTTTTAGAAGAACACTTTCGCATTTGTATAAAGAGAATATGATTTTTTAAAAATGCAATGATTAAAAGGAAGCAACTTGTGTATCTATGTGAGATACGGTAACATAAAAAAATAAAAATTTATGGTTTACTTTCTTCCTTGTAATGTTTCTGTTTAGTCTTATTCTTAAGGAAAAGAGTTATATGATATTAAGACATTTAATATGTATGTATATAATATTGTTTTCTAAATTAGGTATATTATAATGATAAGAATGTCAGGTATCGGATATTTTTGATGCATTCTACATTAGATGAAATTTCTTCTCAAAGTATACGATCTGCTTAATAGTCATCTATAAGCTTAATTATTAAAAAGCAAATAGGGATAATAGTAGATTATATAATAGAAACAGAGTATACTTTGCTTGGGAAAATTTCAATGCATTTTGTGTAAGATTTAGGTTTTTGTTTTTAGCGATGTAGTTTTAAGATCTTTAAGACAGCCAAAGTTAAAGAATTAAGAATGCCATCCACACACAACCTCTTTTATTTGGTAAATGCTTTTACCCTTATAAGTTACAACCATGAAGGACTTAAACTATATTTTATATATTATAATACTTTCAACGGAACTTTGTGGAGTGTAAAGGATACATGCTTTTCCTCCTTCCAACATAGGTTTTAAACAATAGTCATAAAATCTAAGGCTGCATTTATCAGATACAATCAGTGTTATTGAATGTGGTGATGGCAATTCAAGGCACAAGCTACTGAAAATTGCAAGTACTACCATGCTATAAGAGAAGCAACACAGCTACTTCTTCTAGTTAACAACTATTGTATTCTGAGGGCCCCTCAAGCAACAACTGCATATATATCTTGCAATTTGCTTGAGCAACCCACAAAAACTTAATTTTTTAAGGACAATATCTTCTATATGTTAGGTATATGTGGTTGGTGTTTTTCCAACTGTATATAAAACTTTCAAAGAACAGACTCTCCTTTTTCTGTACAGCTACATTTTCATTTTCTTTCCATAATGTTCAGGGAAAATACCAAGAATAATAAATCCAAATCTCTGTATAAAATATACCTCATGACACACTCATGCTGGAAATCACAGAAACCAATAAAAATGCAGGCAGCCTACTGATAATGAGGTCAGAAATACAAATAAATTTACTTTTAATGAAGACTGGAGGCACAGTAATCAAAGTGTTAAAATTCATTTCATGCATATCTCATTTGCTTCTTAGCTGATATTTACCACACAATTCTGTGAGAAAGTAGAGGCCTAAGATGCTCCAGATAAATGGCTCAATTAATTGTACAGAGGTAGACCTCTTTGAGCTGAGCCAGAGCTGTGAGCTCTTTATTAAAAGCACTATTCTGTAGCCCATAACCTTGTTCCTTGACTCCTCTCTGGTTTCCAATTTAAACAAGTCCCCATGCGGCCTGCTCTAAAGGGCTTTGTCTCCCTGTCATTGTTAAGAGAGCTGAGGCATCCTGGAAGTGTGAAATCAGACCTCATGAGTTGAACGGTTCCCCAGGGAACGCCGGACTGTGCAGAAGGTCAAAGTCATGGGCCGGACCATCTAAAAGTGTCTGATCGCCGGTCTGTGACACAGCAACTTGGGGGTGGGGGGCTAGACTGAGAGGACTGAAATTGAACACATCTTAATTAAAGCCCACAGACAGCAAAACAAAATGTTTTCTAGGCAGCCTGTCAAATGGGGCTTAAATTTAGCTCTGCTAATGAATCTGAGCTGCTAACTGTTATTTCTTAAGATAATAAGACTCTCACGGAAACTGATAAAAAAAAATACTGTAGCATGTCTTTTTCTGCTGTTTTGTTACTTAAATATTTTCCAACAATGACGACAGTTTTCCTAAAGGAAAACATGGGAAAAGCCTATGCAAATAAAGGGGCAGTAAACATCTCTCTTAATAACTCGTAGGTTTCCAAACTGTGGGGCTGGTGAGTGGCAAGTCTCTCTGCAGAGCCTTGCTTTAGAAACGGATGTGCTCATTTAAATGGGACTCTTTCTGTGACAGCCTATGTTAATTGTAAAATTCTCTCTCTGTCTCTCTCTCTTCCTTTTCCTCTCCCTCTCCTTCTATTGTTTCCTGAAAGAGATGGTGCATTAATTTGAGATATCAATTCACCTGGGGTGCTGAAGGTTTATATTCGTGTACCTTTTAACACAGTGAAAAGGTAGGGCATCTTTTGAAAGGGTTTCACAGTGCTCCCATATCACTGTTTCTGAAACTGAGTGGCTGGTATCCCTGGGGAGGCTGTGACCTCTTCCTCAGGAACTCAGAAAAAAAAAAAAATCTCAGGGGAAAATGCAGGGGAGGGACTGAGGAGAAGAACTCCTTTTCTCTTCTCTTAGAACTTGAAAGAACCAATAGGTCAAGTCTAAATATTCTGCAAAGAAAGTCTCACTCAATACAGAAAACTTTAAATGTTCTGATGGAAGGAGAAATTAGGCTCCATCCAAGGAAAAGTATAATTAGAAGCTAGAAAAGGCAAATTCCAACATGAACTGTTCCCCACCACCAAAAACATAAAATAAAAAAATTTTTCCCCTTTGCTCTTTCTTTCTCACAATCTATCCAATTTTAAGGAACGCTTGATTTAGCAGTAGAGAGAATCTTCCCCGGTGAACACAGGGCCAGACAGTCTCTAGATTTTGCTTTGATGGCACAGAGAGACATTAACCTTTTCGCTGGTTAGCTGAAAGGTAAGTAAGTTGTACTGCACAGTATTTTTCAGTTAATCAAACTTTTTCCCTCAGAAAGAATTTAGCTGACCAACTTTGAAAACCAGAGTGCCACTTTCTCAGGCTGTGAAAGGCGGCCCACAATTTGACTGAAATTTCAATCCACTCTTGTGCCTTGCTCAATGCATGTGTATGTGTGGGAGTTGTAAATTGAGGCCTTAACCAGCAGAGTTAATCTCTTTTTTAAATCTGTATTAACCTTAATGATTTGAAGTGCACTGTCCAACACTGGGCTATTGAGACAGAAGAAAAAACTACCCTCAACTATCAACAGTTTATTAGGGGCTTAACTGAAGTGACCTACTGTAGTAGTGTTCAGCTGAACAAGGCTACAGGCTTTTTTGTGGAACGAGAAAGAATTGAGGGTTTCATTAAAAAGTAATTTGTGCTTTATTCTCACTCATTCAAAGAGAGTCTCAATTGCTCTTTATTCACACAGAGTTAATACAGTATCACAATGTTTCTCAATGAATGTGTTGTAACAAAAGAAAAATTTTACATTTTGAAAGGAAAAAATTCTTTGTAATTGCAATAAGATTGATGGCTACTTAGAAGATTACAGAATTTCTTTCCCCCGTGCTCATGTCAAATGATGAAATACTGTAATTTAAAATTATGTGCTTAACTATGGAGTTTAACATTATGTTCTGATCATTTAAAGTATTTTAAAAATAGAGCAAATTTGGTCAAAATAAGTTTGTCTTGTTAGACCTGGCTAGAAAAAAGTGTTCTGAAGCCAGCCGAGCATCTTAGAGAAATAGCTTCATTCATACCAGGTGGGAAAACATTCTTCATGTAGCACAGAGAGTTATCAGTGATTTAAAATCTCCCCTCTCCATCCACAATACTCCTAAATGGATGTTAATTGGAGGATTTAAAGACAGCACTGTTGACTTAATTCCCTTCTTTCAAACTATTGCTGAATATCTTATAGAGCCTGCCTATGATGATCCTTGAGATATACAAAATATTTTTAAAGCACTTCTTTGAACAAGTAAGAGATAAAGTATATAGAGAGCTTAATTGTTCCCTAAATTTAATGATTAAAGACCAGAAAGGATGAGTATACATGTAAATATTTATCCTTTTCAGAAGTAAAAACTGTTTTAAGAATTGGTAGTATATTCAGACATTGCTGACTTAAATATTGGGTATGGCACAAATAACGCCCCTCTTTTATGAGCTGGTAATCTATAGCAAATCTTTTATTAAAAAAATCATAAGCATGTAATTCTGTAACACAATAATATCACACTCAAGCATGCCACATGATGTTTTAGGTGACATGTTCAAAGTGCTGTCCATCTCACGTGAGACCTTCACATACAGGGTCCGGCGTTACTTCTGCCGGACCCTGTATGTGCTCATCAGTTTCTGCCACCAGCACAAATGTCATAAAGACCACAAAAGGTCCAAGAGCGAGTAAGGTCAACGACTGAATTATCCTCTTGTCCCTGAATAGTTCAACATCTCTCCTGTTCAATTCAGAGCACATTAGACTGTAAGGTCACTGTGGAATGAGGAATCACTAGATTTACATCCCTAAAACTGGAAGGAAAATGGCCAATCTGTTATTTAGTATCTCCCAAATTAAAGTTCATTGTATCAGATCAAAATTATGTCTTATTGAATGCCTAGGGAAAAGGCTATTGTTATTCATATTAATTTACATATTAGGAAATTAAAACCATTGGAAAGACATAGTATATCTGTTTTTTTCCAGCTTTAAAAGAAAATGTATTTTAACTTTCAAAGTGGCATATAAACCAGCTGTATTAACATAGTTTGCATATTCATGAAGTTTTAAAAGTAATGACAGCTTTTCTCCAAGAGAAACAAACTTATTTGATTGCATTCAACTTGTGTAATGGGCAGGTATCTAAGCTTTTAAAGTTAATGGGTGGGGGTGGGGGGCTCCCTGGTGGTGTAGTGGCTAGGCTTTGGAGCGCTCAACGCTGTGGCCTGGGTTCGATTCCCAGCCAGGGAACGATTCCCCCCACCCCCACCCCCAAAAAAATAAATAAACAAAGTCAATAGGACTTGACTTTTTCTATCAGAAATTATTGTGCATACTATAAATGTCCAGTGATAGTTCTGAGCACTTAGGAGCCCTCTGAGACACTGATTATTTTAGGCTTTTTTCCCTATCGTCAGATGTTTTCAGTCCAACACTGAGTGCTCCCCTCTCTTACAGAAAATCCTGAAGAAAAAGGAGGGTGTCTCCCAAGAGTGAATGTCTCTGCCATGAATTCCCTCATCTACCTGCTGCTGGAGGCACAGGCTGGGCATAACCTCTGCAGTGTACAAGCAATGCTGTGTTCCCATTCCAGTCTTTAAGTTAATGTTCAAAGTAAGCAAAAAGGAATAGTGCATCAATCATTTATTGGTGACTGTTGGTTCTAATAACAAATGCAGCATCATAATAAAAATAAGAAATTGTCCAGATTAATTTGATTATAACCATGCCAAAAATTTTTAAACAAATCAGTAAACTTAACATTTACTATTTGTTTAGTACAAGGATCTAAGTCAGCATAAACCCAGAAAGATTACAAACTGCCTTTTCCCCCACTATCTTCAGGTATGCTTATTTTGAAAGAATATTTGAGTTATTATCTTATTGGTTATAAGTGACTTGATAATTTACCCCCTTTAAAGAAATGATCCAGTTTCAATATTTTTATTTTTGTCACACAATAGTCACTTGATATTATGCAAATATTAAAATTTTAAAAATATTGCCATTTTGGAGCAGCTATCCACTATGTTAGCTTTAAGGCATGTAATCTTCTAATTTGGTTTTGATTTGATGAATTAAAGGAGGGTAACAGCAACCATGTAATGGATTTGCAAGCCCTTGTATGAGGAAAAATATATTTCTCTCTTTCAAATAAGTCAGCTACCCTTTTAGGGTCAACTTGCTGAGCACCCCAATGGTAAGCTCATTTCCACAAATAATAAGTGAATACTTTCTTTCAGAAACAGTGAAAATTGTACAAAAATAGGTCGTCAGTCTTACTTGTTATCAATCATAAGATGGGCAATTTAAAAAGTGGTGTAAACATCCTTCAAATGGTATGGAATGAAACAATAAATAAATGTCAGATAATTGTAAATGTAAAACAATGATTTAATACTGAAAATTGATGAAATAATTACCATTAGCCAATTACTTAATAGGTCAATAGAAAAAGCAATACCCAAATCAAGAAGCTTTAAAAGACATGAGTAATTTTAGGATTTTTACAGCCTATCTCTTAGTTTATAAAGTTTAGAAAAATGTGGATGCTTAGTTTAGATCCAAAATTATCTCTGGGATGTGCTAAGGAATTTGGACAAGTAAGAAAGTGGATCAGCAACCCAAACACCAAAAGTTTATACCAAGTATTTGAGTACTATGCATCTAAACTTTTCAATGAAGTATAAAGAGATTTAATGCATGTTTGAATTGTTAAGTGTTGAAACCCTGATACCATCTGAGAGAAGATGATCTCATCTAAGAGAAGAAGATATAGCACTACTCCGAAGTGCTCAAAAGATAAATACCAGAAAAAAATATCCCCACTATGTTGCCTGAGCACTGGAGAAGACAACAATTCAAAAGTTACTTTTTATTATTTATTTTTAATATGTTACCCTTCTTTTAAAAATCAGCAACGGTATAAAAATTGGTGGTTGGCAAATCTTTGTAAGATCAACCTTGAAACTTTATAGTACTTACTTTAATAATCCTGTGAGGTATATTGAAGAGTTCAATCATTAAATGGTATAGAACTTGCATGGTGCTTGATATCTATATATCTATATCAATATAGATATACTATATAGATAGATAGATACTAATTGTATCATTACCTACCTGTGACATCAGCAGCCATTAATCCTTCTGCTCTGATTACTTTCACCTGGAGAAATCCCACATCTTTCAGGTTGTGAAATATCCTCAGTGGGCTCTGAAAGACCCCAACATCAGTATTAGAAAAGAAAGGTCCTAAAAGGTCTCAAAGAGTGTGCTGAGAAAACACTAAGGTTATGGCTGATCTCAGGAAGCTGCTTAAGTGATTCAAAGGATATTTGTGTTTCTTCAATACAGATTACCTTCCCACCATTATGAATGTACACACACACACACACACACACACACACACACACAAATTCATGTACACAATTGTTGCTATGTAAGTGAATCTTTTGAAAGAATAAAAAATACCACATTTCTTCCCCATAAATAATTATCAGTAGGTGGTGAGCAATAAATTATAGAACATTTTTCCCTCCATCTCTTTTATCAAAACATTCCAAAAAAACTTGCATCTATGGGTATGATAGTTTGGAGACTGACAATTCTTAATACTGAAACAAGTTGTAGGTTATGTAATACATTAGACTTTGGAAGTAAAATCAACATTAAATTATTAATTATTTTTTCTACTATTTTCTCTTGCTGAGCATTGGAAATTATGTGTGCTAGATGAAAGTTAAATTACTGAAAGACTTTTTAATATTTAATTTAAAATACTTATGTAGTTCTATAAACCTTTTATGTAAAAGACATAAAATCTAAAATAAATCAAATTGATCACTAAAAATAAATTCAAAAGTGATGAATCCTTTTTCTTAAATTTGTAATTTTATTTACCATTGTAATAAGTGTACAAGTAGAAGTAAAGAAATTTTGATTGAAGGATCAGATTCAAAACCTATTTAATTTCACAAATTAATAATGGTAGTATCTTAATAAGTATAGTATCAGAAGGAATTAAAAAAGAAATACCAATATAATAATTCAAAACACTAATTAATGGGCACAAATACTTAGAGAACTACAGAACTTCATATGCATTTGCTTATTTATAAATTGTAGCATTTTTCTTAAAAGATCAGCATTTCTACTCAGTAAATCAAAGGTAGTTTTTTTATCATAATCTTTAAAATGCTTTAAGACCAAGGTGCATAACATACTTTTACATAATAAAGTTATCTATTAAAATGTTATTAAAGAACATTCCTATCCTTATATTAAGCATGGGAGAATACTGAGAGGTAAAAGCTTACTGGAATATTAACTTTATCAGTTGCTCGTGACTAGTCATTGTTTACACTGAGGCTATGACCTTAGGATATTGAGAAGAGGAAATGCAGATACATGTGTAACCTCATAACCTAACTTTGAAAAAAAAAGTGTTTAGCACAAGGATTAACTCTCAATCTTTTATTGTTTGGTAAACAGTTGTTTATCACCAAAAAATCTGTTTAAACTACCCAGATAATAGGGTTCAGTAAAAAAAAAATGCACTTCTCTATTTAAATTCCTGTAAATTAAGGGTTCATGGGTGGGAACTTCAGACACCAGTATTAGAACTCAGAGGTTTGTAGGCATGTTGTCTTCCAAATGTAGCAAAGATCAGGTTTGGGAAGCCTCTTATCTCAGAGCTTACAGAGTGTTATAAACCAGTTAAGTCTCCCATCCTAATGATGGAGAATAGTTTTCTGAAAAGGTTCCTGTCCTTTAATTTTCAGGAGCAATTTAAACCAAGTCTCCCTGTGACTAAAACAAACATCATCAGTCCTCATGTCTGAGAATCGTTTCATCCTGCTAACCTCACTGCACAGACATGCAGCTTCTGGTGTCCCAGCCCCGATGTTCTGCTTCCCATTTGGAGGGGTAATTATTGTTTGAAGGTTTCATTTCCTCGACTCAGCTGACACTCAGTAATTTATAGCAAACTTCAACTGTTTAAGCTAGTGACACGTCAATTACAATAAGAATTCTAAAAAAGCAAAAAACTTAAATGTATTGGTGAAAAATACATATAGAACTTTAAATAATTCTTCACCAAGAGGTATTTCTGCCTTGCTATTTATGGTTATTTTAGAAGGCTTCAAAACCTGGATGGCTTCTGAAGCCAAAAATTTCTATAGCAGAGGAATCTATGATTTGCTGTGAATCCTTTCAGCCCTCAATAGATGGGAAAAGATTGAAATGCTCTGGAGAGGAGTCCTCTTTATTTTTTTAATGAAAGGCTGTATAATATATTTTCTCTATGGCGGCAGCAGCTGTCAGGGAGAGCTTCGCAGTTCAGCTCTATTACGGGAGAGGCAATACCCCGTCCTATGGCACCGGGATGCTCTGAGGGGCCAGAGCTGATTGACAGCTTGTCACCGTGACGTCTTATTCCATCTCTGTTATGGAGAAAATTAATGTCACACCACCAGCCTTATGACTTGCTGTCATCTTAGAACTGCTCACCTTTTATCAATGCTCTAAATAACATTTCAAGCCCATCGTCTCACGGTGGACAATCCGGTCAAGGGACATTAAATCAGATGACTGTGAAATGTCATAATAAAAATGGAATGCTAACAACTTCTTCTCTAAACTAGCTCCTCTGGTTTTTAAACTGTGACAAGGGGGAGCAAGGGTTCAGCATACCCGTTCGGAAAAGGTCATACAATCGCTCTTGGTCTACTACCCATTACTAACCGCCCCCTATTGACCTTCCCTGCTTGCCTTCCTCCGAAAGCAGCAGCAGCAAAAAAGAAAACTGGAATTAGCCATCTTTTCAGAAGGTGGTGATCAAATAATGGCTCTCACAGTAATGTCTGCTTAATGTGTGGGGCTTCAGTGCTTTGCAGTGAACAGTTGAATGACAGCTACAGGCCTCTTTCATACAGGCGCCGGGCAATTCATGTACTTTCCTCACCACAACCAAATTCTGAAGTTCAACATAAACTTTAAAAAATACATGTGTTCTCACAGCAAAACATATAGTTTTCCAAATAACCCCCTTTGTTTGCTTCTCTAAATCAAGTGAGATTTTAGACATGATATGGCAGTCCTTCATTTCATAATCTACATAATGAAAATATACCGAAACACTAAAATAGGGGTCTTTGTCCCTGTATTGCTATGAGTAATGATAATATGTGCTATATTGCATACAGTAGCTTCTTAGCCAGTACATCTGTAGAGGGAGATACAGCCTATACTTGAAATGGAGGGCTAAACAAAGTATATTTAAATATGGCTCATGTTTTGATAAATTGAACAGAATATATCCTGAGAATTAGCTGGACCATCGCATTGTATTTTACATTTTGTTGAAATAACAACTCCTATTTCAAAGAAGGTATGGAAACCAATATTCAAATTTGAAATAGCCCATTTCAGGAAGCCCATCCAGCAAACAGAAAAAAAAAGAATCAATAATAGTTGGATTATTTCTAATTACCTAGCCTGCAGTATCATTCTAACATACAGGATAGTATCAAATATTAATCCATGAAATACAGTATTATAATACCTAGAATAATTTTTATATTAATATACTAATTAATTCCTTTAAATTGTTTTAATTCATGAAGCTCACTTTATTTTGGTAGGTACAAAAATGTAAAAGAATTTTCATAATTGCAATTATATGTTAGAAGATGCTATATAATACCTTAGTCTCTTAGGTAGTTTAAAAAATATATGATTTAGCCTTGCTAAGTCACCTCTATTAAACTGTTTATGATAACACCATTGGTGGAGGAGTTGTACAAGCATTAGCAGACAGCTGATGCAGTGGAGATAGCCAGAATAAATTTGCTGAAGCACACATCCTGCTAATCTGTTTGAAGAATATTGTAGAGCATTAGTACCAGCACTTCATGTTATCTGCACAGCCTGATAAGGTACATCTTTATTAAATTCAGTTATTGAAAGGATGTCAGTCAGCAAATAGGAATATTTTAAAATCTAAAAAAAAAAAAAAAAAAAAAAAAAAAAAAAAAAAAAAAAAAAAAAAAAAAAAAAAAAAAAAAAATTAAGCGGTTCTTTGTTAGTCAGAGCTTGGTTTCATAGCTGACTGTCTAGAGGAGCCTTCTAAACACCTGGCAGCATTGTACAATACCAGCTTTGTAATCCTAAGTGGAAAAGCTTTTCCCCCACTTTCATGGGTACTGACGAAGCATTCACTTTTTCGAGCCACCTTTGAGAGAGAATGGTGGAGTAAGAGCTCCCCTCTCTGTTCATTCATGAGAACCGCATGGTGGGAAAGGCACAGTGTGTGAACGCTGGGGTTCGTTGTGGGTATTTTGGTTTGGTAAAAGTTGAGAAGGTACTTATTTTAGTGACTCACTATTCCACCCTATCATTCTACATTTGATCACAAGGTAAGGAAGCTTCCTTTTCATTAATAAAGGAATAAAGTGAGGCCTTTCTAAACAGTTAAAAATAAAAAGTGATTTCTACGAATACCTTCTAATTTCCAAGCTCCTAATTAATGTGCCATTAACTCCATCTCAAACTTGGGAAGACAAAGAAATAGGAATTGCAATTACAAAAAGTCAACAAATTAATTTTAAAGTAATGTTGTATGAACTTGACTTTGCTTCATGGGACGTTTTCCTGCATGATAATTTTGCTGCATGATAAAAAAGCCTGAGGAGAGTCTCAGAATCTAGAATTTGTTCTGGAAGAGGCTCTAGAGAAGACCAGGTGTCTAGACATCAGTGGGCAATGAAGTGTCTGCAAAGACATGCACGACACTTGCCTTTGCCCAGGTTTCTGCTTCTGTGGACTGATCTGTCAGACAGCTTTTCAGATGTACTTCTGTCACTCCAGGTAAATTATTTACAACCTCATCTAGTCACACATGGCCCTGAGAGGAGAAGGTTACATACGTACATATCTCTTTAATATTTCCTCCCGTTCTTTCTGGTCCTCCAGGGAGTTGACGGAGAGGTCAGAGATGCTGACTGTGGCCGAAGCTGTCAGGGTGACCAGAAGCACCAGGTGTCCCTCACCCTCTTGCAGCTGCAATTCCAGCTTGTGTGTCTGTTCCCTACTGAGGGCAGACAGGTCAACCTGGCACCTAAAAACAAATGTTTTGAATTAGCAAGTGGCTTCTTTTTTTTTTTTTTTTTTTTTTTTTTTTTTTTTTTTTTTTTTTGCCACATCAAACAGTGGAAGTGCAGGCTGCTTAGAGCTATGTGAAAAGCACATCAATAGAAATACTATTTGGACCCCTGGAAGAACACATCTTTCATGTCAGCCTTCTTTCCAAAATTCAGACCCTCATTATTTTAGTGTCTAATTGCTTATTTCTGTAAGAGACAATAAAACACATTTATCTGATTTAATTACTACCCATTGTCATCATATTCATAAATCGGTAGGGACTTCTAATCCCTGGATGGTCTGCATCAGGGCGATTTTGCTTACAGAAAGGTACCATGAGGGGTCCAAACAGGCAGACTACTGAGGCTCTGAATTTTTGTGTCACTTTTAAACCAGAGGGTGTTTTTCCCATATTCATAAATGTTATTAAGCAGTAAACAGAATATGCACTCTGATGATACCCTAAGTTTTACATTTTTAAAACAATGACAATTTATTCATAGAACACTCATAAATGCAAGTAAAAAACAAACAAACCCTCTGAAAACACGACAGCTTACGTAGTATGTACCAGAATTGTTCTGAGAGGTTTCATAACGTGGCAGCTCGTGTTTGACATGCTACTCTCTCAGAGCTAAACACTTTGCAAACTCCTTTCATGACAATGTCAATGGCATTGGAATAAAAAGATACTATGGCAACCACAAGGCCAATAAACTGAAAGTAAGGGGGCAGATATGAATAAAAGGCATTTAAAACAGGAAACAGCCAATTAAAAGAATAAATGTGGTAACACATCACAAACAGGGTGGTCAGCTGTCAGGGACAGATTAAATTTCTGCTCCTTATTCTTCACTTTACTTATCAGTTATTGCTTTGCTTTTGAATGAAACTCCTATGAACAGGATCTCAAAGCTAATAATTGGGCTCAAATATCTCTTTAGTGT